>JAUTXX010004010.1:0-10134 GCA_032273605.1 Panulirus laevicauda
AAAACTGAAAGATAAGATATTCAAACACTTTTATACTTGAAATAATCATGGAAAATATATCATAATGCTCTCATTTACCAACACATACTCATTAAACATAACGCAATGGAGAAGATTATTTTAAAATTGACTTCAATCAATATCTTAATTAAGTGTCATTAAGAGGACTAAATGTTGTCTTAACACCAGATTTGTATTCAGCATGAAAATTGCTTCATATAATGAGTTTATAAAGAAATTTTTTGTTTCAAAATTGAAAGATAAGATATTCAAACACTTCTATACTTGAGATAATCATGAAAAATATATCATAATACTATCAGTTACTGATACACCTCCAGTAAATACGATGCATGGGAGCAGAATATATTTCAAAATTGACTTCATTTAACTTAAATAAATGTCATAAAGACGACTAAATGATATTTCAACACCAGATTTGTATTCAGCATGCAAAATACTTCTTATAATGAGTTTTTTAAGGAAATCTAGTCAGCATAAGATATACTTCTCATTATGAGTTTTTAACGGAAATCTATTTTTCTGAGAAAAATGCCAAAATTGAAGGTAATACTTCAGGGTATCTTTTTGGCTCACAAACTTTTTGTTTCCAGGTTGAAAGATAGAATATTCAAAAGCTTTTATTCTTGAAATAATCAAGGAAAATATATCATAATGCTCTCAGTTACCGATACATGCCCAGTAAATACGATGCAAAGGAGCAGAAAATATTTTGAAATTGACTTCATCTAACAGCTTAATTGAATGTCATAAAGACGACCAAACGATATCTTAACACCAGATTTGTATTCAGCATGAAAAATACTTCTTATAATGAGTTATTAAAAGAAATCTATTTTTCTGAGAAAAATATCAAAAATTGAAGGTAATAGTATAGGGTAATATTTAGCTCCAAAAACATTTTGTTTCAAAATTGAAAGATAAGATAATCAAACGCTTTTATACCTGAAATAATCATGGTTGATATATCTTAATGCAGTTACCGTTATATACCCAGGAAATGAAATGCAAAAGATCAGAAAATATTTTGAAATTATCTTTACTTAACAGCTTAATCAAGTGTCATTAAGACCACAAGACGATATTCTAACACCATATTTCCATTTAGCATGAAAAACACTTCTTATAATAAGTTTTTGTAGGAAATCAATTTTCTGGGAAAATTGTCAAAAATCTAAGGTAATAAATAGTTCAGGTTATTTCTTCAGTGAAAAACCTTAAATTGATCATGGAAAATATATCATAATGCTCTCAGTTACTGATACATATCCAGTAAATACAGTACAAAAGAGCAGAAAATATTTAAGAAATCTTCATTCAACATCTTAATTAAGTGTTATTAAGACGACAAAACGATACTTTAACACCATATTCTTATTCAGCATGAAAGATATTTCTTATAATAAGCTTTTAAAGGAAAACTTTTTGTTGCAAAATTGAAAGATAAGATATTCAAAGAGCTCTATATTTGAAATAATCATGGAAAATATATCATAATGCTCTCAGTCACCGATACATACCCAGTAAATACGATGCAAAGGATCAGAAAATATTTGAAATTGAAGCCATATAACAGCTTAATTGAATGTCGAAAGTGTTGTGTGTAAGATGGACTGGATTCCGACAGCCCTAATGTATGTGAAGCAGCTTCCTTATTCATTTCTGTTGATAACGCATTGCTGGATAAACTTATTAGTTGAGGGGTTAACGTTCGTTGCGCATGCGTGGCGCCGATGTCTTCAAGACGTAAACATCAAGCTAATCAAAGCCTCGCACCATCTCCCATCTGACTGAAGAAACTTGATGGAATGGCCAACAAAATAGTAGTTTTTACCTCATTGGAGAAGCACTCTCCGCCCCCTTGGAAAACAATATCTCTCTTAGGTCGAGTAACGCCCCTCCATTTCGCCCTGGGATAATATTTCTGGGCCCTGCCCTCCCGACTTCGATGAGAAAATAATTGAAAAACTGGAAGCGTCGTCCAGTTGACAGCTACTTGTCGCTGTGCGCCGACCACCGTGATATGAGACGCTCTATACATAATATAATAGACAATAACATGTATTTGTTGGGTTTAATTAGGACCTTATTACTTGCAAGATCTCCCTCAGAGTAATTAACAGAATTTCTGGCAAGACAAGTCGGGGGGAAACCTTAATGAAACCCCGCTTTATCGGGTCGGTTCGCCTGTGTTCAAAATCAGCCACTGAACATCGTCATCTGTTCCCTTTATTCACTCGATTGTGGAACTCGGCCTCCCGTCTACCCCCTCACAAGATTCCCCCGTGAGAAGATCGTAGAAAAGGAAAGGTACGAGAAGAGAGAGGTCGTGTGGAGTAATAAGGGCCGTTAGTTTGCGTGATAGAACCCCCCCGACGGCGGCGGTGGCGGCGGCGTGGTAGTGCTCGTCATCAGGGCTGCCAACCCTCCCGCCACACGCCATCGCCCCACACAGCATTTGATTTACAGGTATGATAACTTCTGTGTGATTTTAGTAATCTCGAAGTCATTTGCTATAAATAACGTGTAGAGTGTAACATCAAAGCCTTTCCTCCTGTTTATTTTTAAGTCTTTTAATTCACGTCTTAAATCTGACGTCATTATAACTATAGCCCAGGAGAAAATAAGATACGAATGAATCCCATTGTTATCGACGGGGTTAAATAAGCCTATTTGAAGGCGTTCAATTAATGCAGTGCACAATGCGGTGTCTCTCGTGTTGGGAGTTGGGGAGAAAAACGCGTGCGTGGGTTTCATTGAACTAACAAAACATCTCTTCAGTATAGCATCCTCAGCTCATGATAGACGTCCTGGAATCCGTTAATATGATGAAATTCAACAATATGATGCTGAAGTGTTCTCTCTCTCTCATATCTGGCACAGGTTCTTTATCACTATCTCTTCACGCATGTGTGCACTCACGTCCCTCTGTGTCGTCAAAATATCTTCCATCGTCGAATTCTGTTTTTATGTTTACCTTAGGCGTGTCGAGCGTCAAAGAAAAGATCAAAGGGTTTGGTGCTTATGCTCTCAGGGCACTGAGCATCCGAAGCCATTACATTATCGTTACAATGAGTCTTTTATCAGGACGTTTTTAACAGAATTGCTCGACACGCTCAAGTTAATAACACTATCTGGCCTAGTGGCGCTAGGGCTTCGTTGTCTAGCACGTTCACCCTGCCACGTCTTCGTAATCCAATATGCGAGAATGTCCATAGGAACATAATCATGAGCCAGATTTCCTTCGCTTCAAGATGATGAATTCTGACGCCTCTTACTATTCTCCTAATTTCAATGGAGCCGGAGTTGGGCGAGGCAAGTGCACTCTGCCAGGCAGAGATAACCAGCCCATTGTTGTCCATTATTGACAAGCTGTTCTGCTGCAGTATTAATTTTCTCACCAGTTCATATTGCGTGAAGCGTCGTACTTACCTGGTATTGTAATTCAAATGCAGAGGTAAAAACTCCGTTCGTTCTCATCATAAACACTGCAGGCATATCCACCTCCACATATGTATATATTCCCGAAGAGGAATCATCACAGAATATGGAATTGTACGATATCTTGGGAGAGTAGACTGTGTTCTCTTAATTGCTTCCAGACTCGGCTGTTTCACTTCAGATTCGGGTAAGTCAAGTCTTTTCAGTCACGTTAACGTAATATATAATGTTATCTTCCAGGCACACTGGAGGGAGCTGTTTTGACACAGCGCATTCGAAAGAGAAGCTTTGGCACCACCAACGCATTCATTAAAAAGATAAAGAAAATGAAATGTAAGGATCGCATTAAGAAGCTTGCAGGGCTTGGTGAAAACGCTGATGAAAGAAAAGGTTTTGAGGCACTTATACTGAAGAACTCGGCGAGGTCAAAGACGCAGCGCTCATAACAGCGGTCAAGAGGAATCAAGGGGATTGTCTAGAGCCAGCTTGCAAACACCCTCGGTATAGGTTACGAAGGGGAGAAGCTGAGTTAACAAGGTCGGCAGCCCAGCGGTAGCGAAGATCAAGCTAAAGAGGTGTTCTTGCGCGTCGGATCGCTTCAAGTGTATAATGTCGTCGTTAAGACGATTTGCTCTCAAGTGGACTCTAGTTTTAATTCACATGGCAGACGTAAGTAGACGCTTAACTGTATTACGGTGGGACAATGATAGCTCTGGGCGTTAAGCTAACACGTCGCACGCTAGGGGCCCCTCCAACGTGTCATTACACCGAGGGAAACCGGAGGAGGAATTCAGTATGAGCGTAGGTTTATAGGATATCAAAGGATCGTTCTACCGCACCAGGGTTCTTATAAAGGTCAAGTCTGGCTAGCTAACAAAAAAATACATTCCTATTAGCAATAGGAAGACACATAGAAGTACTAGAAACTGTGGATGTTTTGTTTAATCTTTTTAAAGATTTTACATCGAATGTGGCAAATGTTTACGTTCCTGCAAGTTCTGTAGACTCGGCTTTCCCTCATCACACAGTTGACATGTAGGACCTATACTCGTTTTTATTCGTGGTATGACGTTAGACATCTCTTCATTGTGTCCATAAGAATTACAGTATTGTATAGACACTTACTGAAGCTGCTACGACTATTTGAGTCTCGCGAAAGCCATGTAAACGTTAGTTAACAGGAGCCAGTTCGTATAAGGGATATGATAGACCCTAAGACATACCACTAGTTATTTCCTCACCTTTCCTAGAAGCTCCACAAGAGGCGTCCTGCCCTCTTTTTTTGGACGAGTCACCTGTCGCTCTGTTATGTTCGCTGACGTTGTGCAAGGTCGTCAGACATCATTTACTCTGCGGTCTTTCGCATCGTTCACTGGGGATGTGAGTTGTGTCCGTGTCTCGTAAGGTATTGTGTACTTCTACCCTTTCTGTTCCCCATTTTCATGTGACGTTGATGTAGTAAATACGAGGCATAATCCTCTGTCGATGATGCTTGGAATAACAAGTATGAAAATCGCGTCAGCAGATGAGAGTGAGGAAAGCTTGCGTACCCCTGAGCCTCCGAGAATAATATGTTTTTTTTTCATTAAGGTTAATATTAAATGCCTTTAATGAAAAAAAAACCGGGTGATCGGCCCGTGAACTATGACGTTTAGAAAAATGCTGAAAATTTTCGTCCGAGGAAGCGTTAATTAAATCTAAAACCCCTTAAAGGAAAAGAAGCATATTGATGATTACAGAATAGATGAGTGGGACGCTTGATAGTTAGGTCATGGCTGATATCCAGAAGAATATTGATGATAACATAGATGATGAGTGGGACATTGATGATACTTAGGATTATGGATCATAACCGAGATATCTTGATATTATGAAGCGAATACTGAACCATACTCCCACAGAAGCGAATACATTGAGGAGCAGGCACGGGGGAATCAACCACTTAACTCCACTGCTACCAGATGCCGGGAGCAAGCACCAAACGAGCACAGAAAGCCAATGTGATGGTAACAGAGGATGAGATAAATCACGGCTTATCCTGGTCCCACCGGGAAGCGCTGAAGACCTGATTTAAAGACTGGGCGTGGCCCTCCTTCAGTGCCGTGCCGAAATAGAATCAGGTCCAGGCAAGATCATGTTGGATAACGATGGGAGAAAACTCATAGAAGATGCTTCAGGACTGAGAAAAGGTCGGTTTATTCGCCTAAAAAAGAAAAAACTCTATACGGCTGCCTGATGGTTTACTATACACTTGTTTTACGTTTTTCGTCAATGAAAATGAGATTACAATACAAGTTCGAGTACTGCTGCAACAGCATAAAAGGACTCTGAGATATGTCTTGTGTAAGTGATAGATCGAGATAATCATAGACGGGTTATTCATTAAATTTAATAATGTAGTACATAAGGGATGACGCGCGCCGCTGCTGAAGAACTACAGCTTGAGACCTCTCACATGAACGTTTCGGGCAAACCATGATGTATCGGTGGTCACTTTGTGACAGCCACGTAATGCTGTTAAGAAAGAAGGAAAGTCCTTTCCTCCTATCAGCGATGGGAGTCCCTGTGATTTCCCCCCCTCACCTTTCACATAGCTGGCGATGGTTTCCGAGGTCTTAGCACGCGACCAAGGAAGTTGTGTTGCCGTTATTCTGCTCAGCCAGACTGTCGCCGACGCCCCAGTTCAGCTGAGGGAGGAACCCTTCATCAAGTTTTCAGTGTGGGTTACGTAGAAGGCAAGATTCCACTTTCCAGGAGGGATGTCCCCATCATTCCAGTAGCAGAGTCTTGTGGCCGTAGAGAAAATTCTTTTAACGCAATTTCACTGGCGTCAGGTAGTTGTAAGAATCATAAGACGAGTCTTAAGGTAGTGCATTATAAGGCTAGAAACCTTGTGGATAACAGTCTTTATGACTTGATAATGGGTGGAAGTGCTGGCAGCCACATTATCAGATGTTTTAGCAAATTGGTATTTATAGATCTAAGATGGAGCCTTTGATATTCCCTCCGTTAATGGAGGCTTCGATAAGGTGCAGAGTGGAGTAATTTTTTCCATTATGCAAGGATAAGGGTCAATGGAAATACTGGGTTGAATGAAAGAGTATGTAAGTGAAAAGAAAGTATTGAGCAAGGTACTCTTTTAGGTGGAGTCCTTAAACTTACTGACCTTAAAAGACTTAGAAGTGATTGTGAAGATATGGGATTTGTCACCGTATGTCCCTAAGACCTTAGATATGTTCGCACAAGAAATGGGTCTCACACAATCAACCCTATGATGAAGAAAAAGTTATTGTGGACGCCTCACGACATATGCTTGGGTGCCTGTGTTTGGGAGGTGCTCAAGGCAAGAAAAAACAATGTACACAAGAAAATTAGTGATTGCAAAAACAGGATGAAACTGACATCGGCCATAGCTACGGTTATGTTGCATCATTATCATTGTGAATGTACAAGGATTTTACTACTGGTGATACAAACTGTGAAGAATCTGCGCGGAAAAAGTTAGGCATGAGTAACAAAGTTGATGATTTGTACGAAACGATTCCTTTGTAGGTGACGCTTAGTTGACAGAAACAGCTAAGGTAACTAATCTCAGGCTGGGGTTCAGCCAGCCACACACAATTATGATCGAATCAGGGAGCGTGATTGCATCATTACTGTCAACATGATAAGGACAGGAGAGAGTAGACGCCCTCACATGTATGAACTTGAAGGAGGAAGAGGGCGAGATTGGCTCCTTGTAACCGCTGGTGGTCTCAGGTTAGGTTGGACTTGTTGATGAAGGCTCTGCCGTCGAGAATGGCGAGGTGATCACTCCTCCCTGCGATGAGGTAGAAATAATTCTCACATAATCTTGTGAAAAGATGAGATAGCGTGAGGTCTCTCCTGGAGATGAGAACGGAGTATCTCGGAATTATGGATGAGGAAGTAGCTCTGTGGAAGCGATGGAGATCTGTTCTGATTTCGTCCACTGACCAAAGGAGTTATAAACGCAGGCGCCACTGCTGCTCTTCAGATATAAAGATGACAGGATTGGGTGCCTTGAAGAATGATACGTCCGGCCCCAGGATGAAGGAACCACCAGCTTAGCAAAATCAGGAAGAGGAAGAGCAAAAGGACAATGGTAATGGGAAAGAAATACTTCGTAGTCTAGAGTCTTAGACAAAGATCACCAATTCTGTTGTCAAGTACAAAGTAAGACGAGTGAACGATGACGGTAGAGGAATGAGCTCAGTACTAAAGTGTGTGGAGGTTAGGTCTTCAGAATAGAGGGGATGGGAAGGGAAGTAACTAACTGTGTCAGCAAAGTAATCTATTTTCTGACGCCATGAATGTAAAGCAGGTTGACCACAAGATTATCCTGACGATGTAATCCGCCAAAGTATTAAGGAAAGAACCACAGACGTAGCCAGCGTTTTGATGTGGCTGTTTTTTGGACGCTGTAGTTGTATTGTATCACACCTGAGCCTCCAAGTCCTTACCGAATGTGACTAAGGCTCCAATCTTGACCCCCCTACTCGTCCTACTCCTCCACCCCGCTGATTTCTCTCTCTCTCTCTCTCTCTCTCTCTCTCTCTCTCTCTCTCTCTCTCTCTCTCTCTCTCTCTCTCTCTCTCTCTCTCTCTCGTTTCACCAAAGCTGCAGCGGTCCATCAGTGGAATAATGAACTACCCTGAAATTATATACGATTGGGTTGCCTCGCACTAGCCTACCAAACTATAGCTTGAAGGGGGAGTAGTTAGCCTTACGGACGAACGACGAAGGAGGTGCTGGGACGACGGAAAAGGGGGTTGGGAGAGGTGGGGACAAGGAGATGGAGTTTAGTTAAAGTAACGATAAGATATATGAAATAAGAGGAAGGAAGAAATGCCACTTAGTAAAAAGAAAATGAATAATGAGTAAATATAATGCGAGGGGACGTCACTGACAGGTTCAGGATTGCCATTCGCAGTTGGTTGTTCCCTAAAGGCAGGAACGTACGATCTTGTGATTTGGCCCAACATTTTGTGTCAGGGGCGTGATGGATGGCGGGACTCGAGGGTACTGCTGCTGCTGCTGCTGCTGCTGCTACTCCTCTTAGGGCTTGGCCTAGCCTGCTCCTGGCCTGGTGTGGAGTGCTCCGTGCTCGTTGATATAACATGTTGTAGATATTGTCCCCCGTATGTCTTTATAGGTGGCAGATGCCTAAGTATCAAAAGATGCCAGTTTCGTCATTCAAAATCACGTTCGTGAGTTTTGATTGAACTTTTTAAGTAGACATGACCGCTTTCAGTGCGAATCGTCGCCATAAAAACAGAGTTGGCGATGTATGTTTACGAAGTCTGCTTGTCAACTGGTCGAGGGCAGAGTGAGTGGTAGCCACAGGCATGACTACCCCAGCAAAGGTTTGGTCCTGATGTTTCACCCAGAACCAGGATTATTTTTGCACTTTCGTGATATTATGATAATATATTATTTTTTTTTTCATTTATAATGTCAGTTCGAAATTAATACATCGTTCGTACCAGAAAATATATTCAGAAATTTAAAGTTTTTCTGATATTTGTAACTATTTCTTTTTCCATTCCATGAATCAGGTGCATAATGCTTTTGTTTTTAATATATAAACATTTAAGGTCAGAGATGCATATGCATAAAAGATTTTTAAATGTATGAAATGAAATGTAATTGAATATTTATTTTCTTTTTTCTAAATCTCGCACCATGAAATGGCTGAGTTGTTTGAATTACGGAATAAAAAGAGGTTTGGATTCCGGATGATATCTTAGTGTAGTGTTATGAGACGTAGAGAGAGAGAGATGCAGCTCACATTTACTCGGAAGTTCTCCTGTGTACGCTTGAAAGTTACCTCCAGTGTGAGGTGACCAGTGGGACGATTGTTCTATGAGGTGAACAGTGGGACGATTGCTGTGAGGTGAAGAGTGGGGGCGATTCCCTTCTAAGGTGGGTGACTAGTGGTTTCAGGTACCTCTTGGTTACTGTGAGTCAGCTGCCTTAGAGTTGAATCCCCTTAAAGGAATGCTGATGTGCCCCACTACAGTCTCATAAAGACTTTTCATAACTTTTGTAATCCTTTTTATTTACGCGCTGTTGCTCAGAGGTTGAGCACGACCGACTCGTTCAACCAGCCGCTGTTGACGGCAGAATTAACTCACCTGCATTAATCTCATAAACAGTTCCTGCATATTTTGTAAGCGACCGTCACGATTTCGTAATCAACTGCCTCATTCTGGTGTGTCATTGCTTCGGTTTCGTAAGGAATCGCCACGTGTTCGAGAGTAATTTGCTCCTTCTTTCGTGAGGGAATTCCCACGTCCTCTTAGGTCATTAGAAGGTGACACACTCGTCGTGAACCAGACGCGAGTTGTCACAGGCACTCTGCGTCACCTTGATTTAAGGTGATTGTGATCGGCTTCACGACTAATGAGTAGCTTCGTTAATGCTCAGCGTCACACAGCAGTTGATTATCTGGGTAATTATTTCAGTCGCACCCAACGATCTCGTTGTCATCATTCTCCACGTCAGGGACGTGTGACCTCGTGCGTGCGTGCGTACGTACGTCGGCTGTTGGACTCCCCCCCTACCCTCCACCCCTTCGGCTGTTCCCATGGGCACCACGGCCACGGTCGTGGGTACTTGATAATCAGTAGTCGGTAATACCAACATGTAATT
>JAUTXX010004021.1:0-10134 GCA_032273605.1 Panulirus laevicauda
ACACAAGTCTCCTTCCCAAGCTCACTTACTCTCACCACTCCCTTCACCCCAACATTCTCTGAAGAGAGTGGTGAGAGTAAGTGAGCTTGGGAAGGAGACTTGTGTGAGGAAGTGTTGGGTGAACCGTGTTGGGTGTGCGATATTATTTTGTGTCCTAGAAACGTGACAATTTTATCTCGTATGATTTGTTCCATCATTTGTCCTAACACTGACGTGAGGCTAATTGGGCGTGAGTTCAAGGCACACTTTTTGTCTTCGTTTTTATATATGTAGGAGTAACAATTGCTAGTTTCCAGTCAGTTGGCACCTGACCATCCAACAGAGATGTAAATATTTATATCATGGTGTATATCAGCTGTCTCCTGATCTTTAAAAATCCTGGAGCTAAGTTATCTGGGACGTTGGATTTGGTAAGATTCAACTGGTCCAGGTATTTAAGTACTTCAGATCTCTATTTCTCTAACCTTAAACTCTTCTTCATCAGATCCTTGAAACATTCTCATTGCTTACGGTATTCGAAATGTTTCTTCAATTGTGAATACGGAGTTGAAAGAATAGTGTGATATGGCAGCCATTTCCTTGTCGCCCATAGTTAGTGTGTCATGCTCGTTTCGTAATGGTCCAATTCCTTCTTTTACTGACTTCCTTTGCCTTACATATCTGAAGAATTTCTTTTGAATATTCTTAACTTTCTAGGATATTCTTTTTTCTTCGTCGCGTTTACTCTGTCTTATGGTCGACCTTCTTACACACTCTTTGAATTTTGATTAATTTCTGATTTTCATTGGTTCCCATTAACTTGAATTTCTTATATGTTTTCTTCTTTGGGCGAATTCGTGCTTCTATTCTTCTATTCATCCATGATTGTTTTGAAATATTGCAAGTTCTCTTTGTAATTCGTGGAATATGTTTATTTTCAGTCATGTGTAGTGTGTTTGTAGAATTATTCCACATTTCCTTTACCGCGTAAACATCAAGTTTGTCCAGTTATTACTGCGAATTTCTGGTTTAATGTTTTCAAAACTTGCTCACCTTGAGTCTGGGGACAAGAGTTTGCTGTCATTTATTTGTTAAATCTAAATATATCTCTTGTCTAATCCAACTGATCACTGTTTAACCAACTCTTGCCTTCTTCACAAGAGTTGATTAAGTTTGTGTCACTGGTGAGGACAAAATCCAGAGTATCTTTACCTCAAGTTCGTGTATTGATTAACTGTTCTAGAAAAGCATCTTTAAATAGTTCCGTTAGTCTTGTTCCCTCTCGGTCACCTGTTAACGTGTTCCAGTTTATGTTTGAACTGTTTAAGTCTCCTGCTGTTATAATCTCTTAACTGTTTACTATAGTTTTGATTTCATTGTATAATATCTTATCGTCGTCTTGTTTTGCTTAGGAGGTCCATAAATAACTTGAGACGTAGATTACTTTTGAACTTGTCGGTAAAGTCAATATGAAGAGTGGTAAGTATGTGTGTCTATTTTGCTTATCTGAATAACACTTAGATTGTTATCGATGAAGATCAGAACTCCACCACCTACCCTGTACAAGCCATTTTTCGTAAATAGTTTGTATCCGGGTATTGCTAACTCGGTAATTAAGTGTTTATTCTCAGAGTTTACCCACGTCTCTGAGATTGCAATAATGTCCGGTGTTTCAGGAACTGTATCGGATATAAGTTCATCGCGTCTTAAAGATGCTCCGGGCATTTGTGTATATTAAACCTATTTCATTCCGAGTTGATTTCTGGACTGAATTTGCCTTCTTTTTACCATCGGTATTCGTGTTTGTTTATCACTGTTGATATGTACGTGTGTAGCAGCGGGAGAGGGACGGTTCTCCATCTGTTCTGGATTCCCCGCCTTACACCGACTCCCTGCATTGGACATTACCAGAATCGTTCGTAAAAGTTATCTAAGAGTTGACCTGTACCTGTGGTAACCCGCTACTTATACTGCCAGAGTTGTCCCCAGCGGGAGGCTAGAGTCTCTCCTGGTGATGTAAGGGAGGCTAGAGTCTCTCCTGGTTATATACAGGTGATGTATGGAAGCCTGGAGTCTCTCCTGGTGATGTAAGGGAATCTGGAGTCTTTTCTGGTGATGTACAAAGGGCTGGAATCTCTCTTTTTAATGTACAGGAGGCTGGAGTCTCCCCTGGTAATGTCGAGGAGAGGCTGGAGTCTCTTCTGATGATATACAGGAAGATGCAGTCTCTCTTGGTGGTGTACAGAAGGCTATAGTTTCTCCTGGTGATGTACAGCGGACTGGAGTTTCTCCTGGTGATGTACAGCGGACTGGAGTTTCTCCTGGTGATGTTCAGGAGACTAGAGTCTCCCCTCTTGATGTACAGGAGGCTCGAGTCTCTTCTTGTAATATCCGGGACTGTAAATTAATTCCTGGTGATGTACTGGAGGCTGCAGTCTCTTCTGGTGGTGAAGAGGAGACTGGAGTTTCTCCTGGTGATGTATAGGAGGCTGGAGTCTCCTGGAGAAGTAAAGGAGGCTGGAATCTCTCCTGTTGATGTAAAGGAGGCTGCAGTCTCTCCTGGCTGTATATGGGAGGCTCGATTACCCCCCCTGGTGATGTATGGGAGGTTGGATTCTCTAGTGGTGATGATCGGGAGACTTGGGTCATCCCTGATCATGTACAGGAGGCTGCGGTCTCTTCTTGTGATGTAGAGAAGGGTGGAATCACTCTTGGTGGTGGACGGAAGCTTGGAGTCTCTCCTGGAAATGTAGAGGAAGCAGGAGTCCCTCGTGGTACGTACAGGAGGTTGGAGTCTCTCCTGGTGATGTACGGGAGGCAGGAGGCTCTCCTGGTGATATACAGGTGGCTGAGTCTCTCCTTGTGAGGTATGGGAAGCAGGAGTCACTCCTGGTGACGTACGGGAGGCTGGAGTCTTTCTTGGTGATGTACGGGAACAAGACTTTCTCTGCTGATATACAGTTGGCTGGAGTCTCTCCTTGTGATGTATGGGAGGCTGCAGTCTCTCGTCTTTATGTAAGGAAGAATATTGTAGAGTCTCTTGGTGAAGTACAGAACGGTGGAGTCTCTCTTCATGATATGCAGGAGACAAGACTAAGTATGGGAAGCAGGAGTCTCTGCTGTTGATGTAGAGGAGGCATGAGTCTCTCTTGGTGATATACAAGAGGTCAGAGTATCTACTTTTGATGTGAGGTAAGTGGTGTGTGTTCGATGGTGTGTGTTCCGATGATATACAAGAGGTTAGAGCATCTTCTTGCGATGTGAAGTAAGTGATGATTCTCCTGGTAATGTCCGTGAAGCTACAGTTTCTTCTGGTGGTATACAGGAGACTGAGGAGTCTCCTGGTGATGTATAGGAGGCTTTAGTGTCTCCCGGTGATGTATGGGAGGCTTTAGTGTCTCCTGGTGATGTATGGGAGGCTTTAGTGTCTCCTGGTGATGTATGGGAGGCTTTAGTGTCTCCTGGTGATGTATGGGAGGTTGTAGTCTCTCTTGGTGGTGTACAGGAGGCTGGAGTTTCTTCTGGTAATGTGTTGGCGGCTGGCGTCTGTCCAGGTGATGTAAGGAAGGTCGAAGTCTGTTCTGGTGATTTAGAGGAGGCTGAAGTCTCTCCATGCAACATGTGGAATCTCTCCTGGTGATAAACGGGAGGTTAGAGTCTCTACTGGTGGTGTTCAGGAGACTGGAGTCTTTCCTGATGATGTACAGGAGGCTGGGGTATCTTCTCTTGATGTAGATAAGGCTAGAGTCACTCTTAGTGGTAGTGCGAAGATTGGAGTCTCTTCTGATGATGTAGAGGAGGCAGGAGTCTCTCCTAGTGACGTACGTCAGGTTGGAGTCTCGCCTGATAACGTACGGGAGGCAGGAGTCTTTCCTGGTGATATACAGGTAGCTGGAGTCTTTCCTGATGATGTATGGAAGCCTGGAGAGTCTCGTATTTATTTAAGGGAGCCTGGAGTCTCTCTTGATGATGTAAAAAGGTGAGGCTCTCCTGGTTATGCATGGGAAGCTGGAGTCTCTCCTGCTGATGTAGAGGAGACTGGAGTATCTTCTGTTGATATACAAGAGGCTAAAGTATCTCCTTGTGATGTGAAGTGGGTGAAGTGTATTCTGGTGATATACAGGGGCTGGAGTCTCTCATGGTGATAAACGGGAGTGTGGAGTAATTCCTGGTGATGTACGGGAGGCTGCAGTCTCTTCTTGTCGTGCACAGGAGACTTGAGTTTCTTCTGGTTATGTACAGGAGGATTTATGGTCTCCTGGTGATGTATGGGAGGCATAGTACTTCCTGGTGTTGTAAAGGAGGCTGAGTCTCTCCTGGTGATATATACGAGGCTGGAATCCGTTGGGTGATGCTGAGGAGGCTGGAATATCTCCTGGTGATGTACAGGAGGCTGAAGTGTTTCCTTGCAATGTATGGGAGGCTGGAGTCTGCTGGTGATGTTCGGGAGGCTGGAGTTGTTCCTGGTGATATACAGGTGGTTGAAGTCTCTCATGGTGATGTATGGGAGGCTGGAGCCTTTCCTGTTTCTGTAAGGGAGCCTGGAGTCTCTCTTGATGAAATACAGGAGGCTGGAGTCTCCCTTAATGATGTACAGGAGGCAAGAATCTCTCCTGGTTATGTATATTGAGGTAGATGAGGTTGGAATCTCTCCTTGTGATGTACAAGAGGCTGTAGTCTCTCTTGATGATGAGAAGCGGGTGGAGTGTCTTCTGGTAGATTACAGGAGACTGGAGTCTCTCTTTGTGATATGCGTGAGTGTGGAGTAACTCCGGGTGATGTTTGGGAGGCTGCAGTCTCTTTTGGTGGTGTACAGGTGACTGGAGTTTCTTTTGGTAATGTATAGGAGCCTTCAGTATCTCCTGGTGATGTACGGGAGGCTAGAGCCTCTTCTGGTGGTGTACATGAGGCTAGAGTTTTTCCTGGTGATGTATTGGAGGCTGGAGTCTGCTCTGGGGATGTAAGGAAGGATGGAGTCTACCCTGGTGATGTAGAGGAGGATGAAGAGTCTCCTGGTGGTAATGGTAAGGCTGGAGTCTTTCTTGGTGATGTACAGGAAGCTGGAGTCTCTTCTCGTGATGTAAAGAAGGCTGGAGTCACTCTTGCTGGTGGACGGAGGCCTGGAGTCTCTCCTGGTGAAGTAGAAGAGACAGGAGTCTCTCCTGATGACGTATGGAAGGCTAGAGTATCTCTTGGTGGTGGACGGAGGCCTGCAGTCTCTTCTGGTGATGTAGAGGAGGCATGAGTCTCTTATGGTGACGTAGGGAAACTGGAGTCTCTCCTGGTGGTGAATAGGACGCTAGAGTCTCTCCTGGGTGTGCACCTAAGCCTTGAGTCTCTACTGATGATGTACAAGAGGCTGAAGTCTCTTCTTGTAATGTATGGCAGGCTGGAGTCACTCCTGGTGATGTACACGAGGATGGAGTCATACCTGGTGATGTATGGGAGGAAGGAGACTCTTCTGGTGAATTACAGTAATGTATGGGTGGCTGGAGTCTCTCGTGGTGATTTACTGGAGGCTGGAGCCTCTCCAGTTAATGTTCAAAGACTGAAATTTCTCTTAGCTATGTACGGAAAGCTTGAGTCTATCCTGGTGATGTATGCGAGGTTATAGTCTCCTCTGGTGATGTATGAAAGGCTGGAGTCTCCCTTAGTGATGTATGAGAGGCTAGAGTCTCTCCTACTGATGTATGGGAGGTTGGAGTCTCTTCTGGTGATTTACAGGAAATTGGAGTCTCTCCCGTTGACGTATGAGAGGCTGGAGTCTCTTTTGGTGAATTTGTGGAGGTTGGAGTGTCTCCTGTTGATGTACAGGAGGCTGGAATCTCTCCTGATTATATACGGGAGGCTAGAATCTCTCCTGATTATATACGGGAGGCTAGAGTCTCTCCTGGTCTCCTGTTGATGTACAGGAGGCTGGAATCTCTCCTGATTATATACGGGAGGCTAGAGTCTCCTAGTAATGTATGGGAGATTGGAGTCCCTCTTGGTGATTTACAGGAAGTTGGAGCCTCCCCTGGTGATGTATTTCAAGCTGGAGTTTCTCCTGTTGGTATACCGGAGGTTGGAGTCTCTCTATCTCATATAGAAGTTGGAGTCTTTCTTTGTGATGTATGGGAGGCTGGAGCCTCTCCCTGTTATATAAAGAAGGATAGAGTTTCTCCTTGCAAAATACAGGAGACTGGATTCTCTTCTGGTAATTCACAAGAAGCTGAAGTCATTCTTGATGGTATATTGGGGTCCTGGAGTCTCTCCTTGTGAAGTATGGGAGGCTGTAGTCTCTCCTGGCGATACATAGGAGGTTGGAGTCATTCCTGGTGATGTATGGGAGGCTTGGGTGTCTCCTGGTGATGTACAGGAGGCTGATGCCTCTTCTGGTAATGTATGGGGGAATAGAGTCTCTCCTGGCGATACTCAGGAGGCTAGAGTCTCTACTAGTGATTCACTTGAAGTTTGAGTTTCCCCTGATGATGTATGATTTCCTGGCGTCTCTCCTAGTGATGTACGGGAGACTGGAGTCTTTTTTTGGTGCTGTATGGGAGGTGGGAGTCTCTCTTGGCGATGTTCAGGAGGGTGGGATCTCTCATGGTGATGAACAGGAGGTTGAAGTCTCTCCCGGTGATGGTCGTGAGGCTGGAGTCTCTCCTGGTGATGTACAAAAGGCTGGAGTATCTCATAGGCACATATTAGAGGCTCGGGGTCTCTTGGTGTTGCTCGGGAGGCTGGAATCTCTTTTTGTGAGGCACAGGAGGCTGGAGTCTCTCCTGATGATGTTATTAGAGCTGGAGTCTCTTCTGGTGACGTGGAGGAGGCTAGAGATTCTCCTGGTTATGTTAAGGAGGCTGGGGTATCTCTTATTAATATACAGGAGGCTGGAGTATCTCCTGGTGATGTACAGGAGGCTGTAATCTCTACTAGTTATGTACAGGAGGCTGGAGTCTTTCCCATTGATGGTCGGGAAGCTGGAGTCTTTCCTGCTGATGCACAGAAGAATGGAGTCTCTTCTGGTGATGTAGAAGAGGTTGGAGATTCGCCTGGATATGTTCTTGAGGTTGGGATATCTTGTTCATATACAGGAGTCTGGAGTCTCTCCTGGTGATGTGTGGGGGCTGGAGTCTCTCCTGGTGATGTGTGTGGGGCTGGAGTCTCTTCTGGTGATGTGTGGGGGCTGGAGTCTCCCCTGGTGATGTGTGTGGAGCTGGAATCTCTCCTGATGAAATATGGGATGCTGGAGTCTGTTATGATGATGTTTGGGAAGCTGGAGTCTCCCTTGGTGATGCACCTGAGGCTGGAGTGAATGCTTGTGATATACAGAAGAATAGAGTCACTCTTGGTGATGAACAGAGAGCAAGAGTTTCTCATGGTGGTGCACGTAAGACTTGCGTCTCTCCTGGTAATGTACAGGAGGCTGGAATCTCTCATTGTGTATGGGAGGCTGGAGTCCCATCCGGTCATGTACAGGAGGACGGAGTCTCTCATGGCGATGTGTGGGGGCTACCGTCTCTCCTGGTGATGTGTGGGGGCTACCGTCTCTCCTGGTGATGTGTGGGGGCTACCGTCTCTCCTGGTGATGTTCGCGAGGCTGGAGTTTCTTTAGGTGATGTACAGGAGGCTGGGGTCCCTTCTGGTTATGTACAGAAGGCTGAGTTACTCCTGGTGGTGAACGGAAACTTGGTTTGTCTTGTCATGTAGAGGAACTGGAGACTCTCCCAGTTATGTAAGGGAGGCTGGAGTCTCTCCTGTTGATGTACAGGAGGATGGTGTAACTCCTGTTGATATACGGGAGGCTGGAGTTTCTCTTGGTGATGTAGAGGTGGCTGAAGTCCCTCGTGGTGATGTATTGGAGGCTGGACTGTCTCCTGATCATGTGTAGGAGGCTGGAATCTCTAATGGCTATGTACGGTAGGCTAAAGTATCTCCTGATGATAAATTTCTGGCTGGAGTCTCTCCTGGTGATGTACAGTAAGTTGGAGTCTCCCCTAGTGATGTATGGGAGGCAGAAGACTCTCCTTGTGAGGTACGGGAGGCTGGAGTCTCTATACATAAAGGATGCTGGAGTCTTCCTTTGTGATGTAAGGGAGGCTGGAGTCTCTCTTTGTTATATGAAGAAGGCTAGAGTCTCTCCTGGTAACGTACAGGAGCCTGCAGTCCCTCCTGATAATGTAAAGGAAGCTTAAGTCCTTTTTGGTGTAATACTGGGGGCCTGGAGTCTCTCCTTGTGAAGTATGGGAGGCTCGAGTCTCTCTGGTGATTTACAGGAAGTTGGAGTCTCCCATAGTGATGTATAGGGGGCTGGAGACTCCTTGTGATGTACGGGAAGCTAAATTCTCTCCATATAAAGAATACTGGAGTCTTTCTTTGTGTTGTATGGGGGGTTGGAGCCTCATATTATTATATAAAGAAGTCTAGAGTCTCCCCTAGTAACGTCCAGGAGGCTGCAGTCTCTTTTGATAATGTACAGGAAGCTGAAGTCATTCTTGGTGATGTATTGGGGCTGGAGTCTCTCCTCGTGAAGTATGGAAAGCTGGAGTCTCTCTTGGTGAGATATAGGAGGCTGTAGTCATTCTTTGGTGATGTAAGGAAGGCGGGGGTGTCTCCTGGTGATGTAGAGACTGAAGTCTCTCCTGGTTATGTATGGGGGAATGGAGTCTCTTCTGGTGATGTACAGAAGGCTAGAGTCTCTGCTGATGAGTTACAGGAAGTTGAAGTCTTCCCTGGTGATGTATGATAAGCTGAAGTCCCTCATGGTGATGTACGGGAAGCTGGAGTCTCTCATGGCATGTACAAGAGGCTGGAGTCTCTCCAGGTAATACTCGGGAGACTGGAGTTTCTCCTGGTGATGTACAAAAGGCTGGAGTCTCTCACAGTTACACATGAGATGCTCAAGTCTCTACTGGTGTTGCTCTTTAGGCTGGAATCTCTCCTGGTGATGCACAGGAGGCTGGAGTCTCATCAGGTAATGCTCGATACGTTGAATTCTCTCCAAGTGATGCACATGGGATGAAGTCTCTCCTGGTAGTGTATAGAAGGCTATAGTCTCTCCTGGTGATGTGCAGGAGGCCGGCGTCTCTCCTAGTGATGTTCAGGAGAATGGGATCTCTCCTGGTGATGCACAACAGGCTGGAGTCTCTCCTGGTGATGTTCTGGAGGCTTCGGTCTCTCGTATTCATATACATAAGGCTGGGGTCCCTCCTGGTGATGTATGGGAAGGTGGAGTCTCTGTTTCTGATGTGATGGAGCGTTGAGACTTTCCTGGTGATATACGGGAGGTTCGAGTCTCACCTGGTCATGTACAGGAGGCTGAACTCTCTCGTGGTGATCTACAGGAAGTTGGAGTCTCCCCTGGTGGTGTATGGGAGGCTGCAGTCTCTCCTGGTGATGTACGGGAGGCTAGATTCTCTCTATCTGATGCATAGGGAGCTGGAGTCTTTCTCTGCTATGTATGGGAGACTGGAGTCTCTCCTTATAAAGTATGGGAGGCTGGAGTCTCTCTTGGTGATGTACAGGATGATGGAGTTATTCCTGGTGATGTTTGGGAGACTGGAGACTCTCCTGTTGATGTATGGAAGGCTGGAGCTTCTCTTGTTGATGTAGAGGTGACTGGAATCTCTCTTGGTGATGTATCGGAAGCTGGAGTGTCCCCTGGTGATGTACAGGAGCCTGGAATCTCTCCTGGTTAGTTCACTGGAAGCTGGAGTCTCTCCTAGTGATGTATAGGAAGTTGGAGTCTCTCCTGGTGATTTACAGGAAGTTGAAGTTTCCCCTGGTGATGTATGGGAGACTGGAGTCTCTCATGGTGACATACGGAAGGAAGGAGTTTCTCTATCTGATATAGAGGAAGCTGGAGTCTTTCTTTGTGATGTATGGGAGGCTGGAGTCTCTCCTTGTTATATAAAGAAGTTTAGAGTCTCTCCTGGTAATGTACAGGAGGCTGGAGTCTCTCCTTGTGAAATATGGGAGGCTGGAGTCTCCCCGGAGATATATAGGAGGTTGGAATCATTTCAAGTGATGTGTAGCGGTATACAAGAGGGCTGAAGTCTCTACTGGTAATTTATGGGAAAATGGAGTTTCTCCTGGTGATGCACTGGAGGCTGATACCTCTCCTGGTGCTGCACAGGAGGCTAGAGTCTCCCCAGGTAAAGTTCAGGAGGCTGG
>JAUTXX010004032.1:0-10132 GCA_032273605.1 Panulirus laevicauda
GATCTGTAATACCTCAACTGTATATTTTCAGCTGAATGTTTAACTAAATTCAATAATCCACTATTCACTTATAAATTCAAGACACACACACACACATGCAGAGGGAGAGACATTTTGGCAAGTCATCTTTCCAGAAGGCATTTGGTACAAGTAAGACGGGGAGTGGAGTGTGAAGGGGTCCCTCAGTGACATATCTACTATATATTTAAGTCCAACTTGCAGATTTTGAGGTCAGAAATAGTGTTTGTGTGAGGGCAACAGTAACAGTGGAAGTGTGAAGACAACAGTAACAGTGGGGAGACGATTTTCAAATCGAATGCTCGGGGTGATACCATCCACAGCAGAGCTACAATTTAAACAGTCTATTTGAAGGAAATCTACGAAACAAGTATTGTGAGAGGCTGACATGAAGGGAGTGAGTACTTGTATCAAAAACTCAGGTAAAGAAGTGTCACCGTGAGGAAAGATTTACATAGTAAAATATTTACAACCATAAGGCAACAATGTCAACAGTTTCTTCAAAAATATTCCCTGGATAAATCCCATTTGAGTACCTTCTATATTAGTTATTCTCACTGTTATGGGGAAGCAGTCTGAGACTTTTAGCTCTGCCTGAACCAAGAAAATAAGGACAATAAAAGCAGGTAGGGTTACTCGACCAATTTAGCCCAGATAGCAGACCACCAAATTCAACTTAAACCAGCTTATCAAACTCTGAAGATGTTCAATTTTCCTCTTCTTCTTAATCTAATATTAGCCAGAAATACATTTAAATTGAGGAAAATATCAGTACTAGGCAGTTGTGTGACAAAATCCTCAAAAAAGGAGGCAAGATGAATGGGTAAAACATGTATCACCTGAGAGCAAAGGTTTAAAGCTGTCGGTTGTAGTAATAAAACTCCAGCGTCAGAAATTACCAATCAAGGGATGGAAGTAATGAAAATAAGAAATCACTATAAAGATCATGAGAGGTGTCTTGAGATGAGAAAGGAACTCAGGGAATTAAAGAGGAAAATGAATGATCATGAACACAATTTGGCATCAGTTGAGGAGGTTGATAAAGCACATAAGCAGAGGAATGGATAGAGAATGAAAAAAGACTAGGAAAGTCTAGAAGTTGTTATTCTAAATATCACTATAAAATATAAAAAAAAATGGTTATGGAGACTATTGCCGTGGCCATCCCCTTGAGGGAGTTCCAGAAGGGAACAAGCGTCAGAGATAGACCTAGAGGTTGCTGAACGAGATAAAATGCCTATAACAAAATGTAAAGAAGTGGTTTAAAAAAAAATAATGGGCAGTTTCTGGGGCTTGGTAATAGGCGTAAAGCCAAGAGCAGGAAAACACTGACTCTGTGGTGCCTAGGACACTGAATGAAGCTGTAGATAGAATGATATGTAACGTTAAGAGACAAAACAAGCGGCAAAATTTTGGTCCAGTAGATGAGAATTTCAAAAAAGTCCAGAGCATACAGGATCAGTGCTTATAAGCAAAATAGAAGATAGAATGCCAGAAGCACTGAGGATGTTGAACCAAAACTGATGGACTTAGCTGTAAGGTCGATGGCACATAAATTGGAAAAATAAGTGAACTATAAGCTCAACAAATGTAAATCTTTATTTTTGGATTGAATGAAAAACATATACCAGATAGAGAGGAAAGGAGAAAGAAAGAAGTAATCATTAAAGGGAAATGTTCATTCAAGGGTTACTAGAGATAACAGATTTATGAGATGCAGTCTCTGTGATAAAAAGAAACAAGAAGTCGAGGCATGAAGGGGCGACCAATCATGGTTATGCTTGATTAGGAGTCATCTGGTCAGGAAGTACCTAGGCAAACAAAGAAACTTAAAAACATGGTGGAATTCAGCAGAGTATTGATCAAGAGAGTGTGAGGAAAGAAAGAGGAAAAAGCAAATAATTCCGTCTGAGGAAAGAAAGAGGAAAAAGGAAATAATTCAGTCAGAAGGCAAAAAAACAGAAGTGCCAGATAAAGGAAGAAGAGAGACAGAGTCACTCTCGCCAGAACTACAGAGAGGTTAGGAACATTAGGCAATGGTAATGTTAGACTAAAAGTATTGTATACAAATGCTGAAAGTAAAGACTTGAAATTTAACGACTGTGTAAGAGAAAACACACCTGATATTGTTGGAGTTGTAGAAAAAAAAAAGAAGCTTAATGAAGAGATAAGATCTCACATTTTTGTCAAGAGGGGTGCATATTTAGTAAGGAAGGAAAGAGAAGCCAAAGGAGGAGGAGGATTGGCTCTCCTAAGATCTTATGTTAAGTTTCAAGAAACAGTAGTAGATGGCTCATTCAGACAATACATAATGAGAAGGGTAACTGTAAGAAAGGAGTGCATAGTGGTGTTGATATATAAATCTCCTGGGAATCTGAACAATTCATAACAAATATATAATGACAGCAACGAAGGAACAATCAGGATGGTACATGAAGCAGTAAAACATGCACTTTTCGTAGAAGGTAAATTACTGATAATGGGGGATTTCAGTTATAAGGAGACAGACTAACAGGATTTGGATTCTCATGGTGATGGAATCATGCAGACCCACGTTCCTAGAATATGTAAGGCAAAATTTAGTATACCAGCACGTCAATGAGGACACCAGAATGAGAGGGACTGATACACTATCATTAATAGATCGTGTCTTCACACATACTAGCATGGTTATTGAAAATATATGATACCCCAATTGGAAAAAGTTTGATTATACAGTAAATACAGAAGTTAAAAGAGAGTAGAAATGACACACGACTTACAGGAGATATACCCGCTGAAAAAGTACTGACACAGGAAATAGCGAACATGTATGAAATGAAAAGAAAACTGGAAATGAAGCTTAGTAGTCAAGAACTAGGGCACTGTGGTAAGAGGATCTCTAAACATTTACCATGAAGGAGTAGGTTAAATGAGATAAACTCTATTTTCTAAAGCCTATTTTCTATTAAACCATGTATTCCCTCTGTATTTAAGGCTAAATGTATCGATGTTCCTAATCCATCATTGTAAGTTTCACAGAACCTTTCACCACAAAGTACTAGTACCTGCCCACTGAACCCCATTTCCCAATCTAATTTACCACAAAAATCACTGAGGTTCGTGCAGTCCTCCTTACATCATGTCTCACCTCTGCTCTTTTAATAACCTCATTTACCACATAGTCAGTCTTGAGCATTACATGACCACTTTTTCCATTTGGTGTATCATATATATTCTCAGTAGTCATGCTAGTATGTGCAGAGATCTAGCTTGCTCAATCACATGCTGGTGCAGGACATTTTCTTGGATGCACTCTGAAAACTTGTCTCCATGACTCCCTATCACAATAAGAATCCAAAAACCCACCAGTCCATCTTTATAACTTCAACATTGCTGAGAAGTGTTTTACTGCTTTATGTACTATCCTTATTGTTCCTTCATTGTTTTCTGCCTTACTATCATGTAACTCTGGGAAGAACAGGTAAGGTCTTCTCTCTTTAGTACCTTTGGTTTATACGACCTCAACAGTGTCGAATGCACTTTCCCATATTCGATCCTTGAATTTCATTTCTTTACCATTAGCTATTGACCCAACAACCTTTGAATACATTCCTTTCAGTCTGACTTTACCAACTCTTAACACTCCTGCCCTCTGTGCAGTGCTGGGGAGGCTGCTCTGTCTATTGCCTCGTTTGGTGTCTTTTTTTTCTGACTGTACTCTTTGCTTTTCTCCCTCCTTTTCTTTGAGATCACATCTTTGTTCTCTGGTGGTTCCTACTTCATCTCTCCCTGTTATCTCTTCCTTGTGGATTAACTTAAGTGGATGGCCTTAGTATAATCCCTGATCTGAATTGAATACGTACCAGACTGCAGTCAAATTTGAAACACAAAATTTTCATACAGTACTTAGCCTTGTTAATGTATGCTAAGCTTGTCTTAGGCTCCTGCTTAACCTATCCTCCTTCTTTACGCTTACTATTGCATTTTTTCTTTCTCGGCTCTTGTCGTCTTAACTCCAGTCCCTAAATAAATGAAGGTAACAATAATGAAAATTACTAACAAAAAATAGCCTCAGTCGTGAACTTAAATTTCTGACTGACACTGACGCCTTCTGATTACAATAAAAGTTTCATTTTCCCATGTCTAACCTGGACTTTAAAACAGCAGAAAATAGCCACTTGTTCACTTTCCCAGAGTTAGCCACTAACTCTCTTAAAACCTTGATCTTAAAAGAATCAAAAGGAAATCTGATTCATTGAAGTTGGCATCACTCCTGGGTATTTACTTTTTACCTGGGAGACTTCCACTCCCAAGCACCATTAGACTTCCAAATTCTGGCACATATAAACTTGATATCCAATACATTTGTCACACAAGGGCCCCTTCACGCTCTATCATCGCCCCAATCCCCTCAATGGTACATGATACATTTCATAAGCTCCATATCCTAAAAAAAAGAAAAAAAGAAAAAAGATAAAAAATGTTGAGTAATACAGGAAACTCTCCTCTGATCAGCAGCTGATAGGTGTGTGTGTGTGTGTGTGTGAGTAAATAACAATTTGTAATAACCTATTTGTAATGTATTGAAGAGGAATCTTACACTTGTGGAGCCCCATCTCTTTGAAACATCTCTACTGTCATACAACGTATCAAATTTTTGTATGCTGTCTGCACTTACTATTTCAACACTCAGTATAATTCCACTCATCTACTGCCACTCTACTATAAAGTATCTCTTTACATCTTTTCTTACAAGATTCTCCATTAATTTCATGTAATAGCCTCTTGTTGCTGTATCCCTATATCTTTCGAACAACTGTTCACTATCTACTTGATTAAGAACTGTTCAGTCTACAGCATCAAGCTGGTTCAAAGTTACAAGCTGTGATCAGTTTACCCACCCTCCCTTGTTTATAACAGGCAAATTTAAGGCTAGTAGCCTTTCCATGTAACTCATATCTCTTTCCTCTGTGTGTGTGTGTGTGTGTGTGTGTAATTACCTACCTTTAATCAACTATTTGTACTGTACAGGGAGGGAGTGTTACACTCGTGGGGCCCCATCTCTTGAACATTCTCTATCATGCAACTTCTCAAACTTCTGTATGCTATCTGCATTAATCAACCAGTCATTCTATTCCATTCATCCACCATTCATATACTGTGAAAGTACTTCTTTACATCTGTTTTTTAAATATTTCTTGATTAATTTCATGTTATGTCCTCTAGTTGCTCTATCTCTACATCTCCTGAAGCAGAACTGTCCACTGTCCATGTCATCAGTCTGCTTTAGAAATTTAAAGGTTGTCATCTGGTCACCTCTCACTCTTCGTTCTTCCACAGTCGGCAAATCTAAAGCCTCTAGCCTTTCCCTATAATTCAGCTCTATTAATTCTACCAGCTTTGTTGCCTCTGGTATCTATGGTCCTGCACCTTATGAAGAAGTGTATACTGTTAAGATCACGCAACTTAAAGACAATTAACAGGTTGCCCTCTCTCTTGTCTTAAGTGGACAGCTGTGTAGCCCTCAAACATTCATTGTAGCTCATTCCTCTTTAATTCTAGTGCCATGTTGGTCACTCTTCTCTGGATCTTTCAATCATGAGTCTTTAAGTGCTGTGAGCAACCCTGAATGGCAGAATTTGATTTCCATCTTGTACATGTGAATAGCTTTCCAAACATTTCCTTATCCTACAATTTGAATGCAATTTACACATCTGCCAGTAGACAGTTTCCTTCTTTCACAATTCTATTGATGTGAAGCTCTGGTAACAAACTGGGTATAATATCAATCCCCAAGTCTCTATTACACACCAAGTTCTGTAGGTTTTTTCTTACTGGTGCTTCTTTCGTCGCGTCCCAACCTCATCAGCTTAAACTTACTTGGACTGGATCTCATCATCCATTTGGAGTTCCTCTATGTCCTCCTGTGAGCTAATACAAATGTTTCATTCCTTCTTTCTCTCATGACCTTGACATCATCTGCAAACATGTTCAGGTACGAACGAGTCTTGTCCTTTTATGCATATGTGTGTGTGTGTGTGTGTGTAAGTGTAATTATCTATTTGTACAGTACAAGGAGCGAGTTTAATGTTCATGGGGCCCCAGCACTTGAACATTTTCCACCATCATAAAACTTAATTTCATGTATGCTATATCTACTAACAGCATCCTTAGTCATTCTATTCCATTCATCCACCACTCTTATACTATAAAAGTACCTCTTTTTTATATGTTAGCTGAGATGACACAGGCACCTGAGACCCTAATCAAGGCCAGCCCATTAACGCTATATATGTATATCCTAGCCTGAGCCATGTACCCACTTTATAAACCAACCCCTAAGGGTAGATAAACAGCTGGATTGACTGTGGACCAACTGCCGTAACCAGGATTTGAAGTATGCGGTCGACCCTGGTCGGCCAGTGAATGCTCACGGTCAGGAACGCGAACCGTTGCACAGCGAGAGTCCATACATCTTCTTCAACAAGTTTTTTGCTTAGTTTCAAGCTATGTCCTCTGGTTGCTCTATCTCTGCAACACTCCAAGAGCTGTTCACAGTCCACATTATCGATCAGTTTTAAAAACAAATATTGTGACCAGGTCACACTTCACTGTTCTTTCTTTGAAGATGGGCAAATTTAAAGCCACTACCCTTTCTTCGTAACTTGGCTCTCTTAATTTTGGTGCCACTTTTGTTACCCTCCTCTGGACCTTCTCTATCAGTTCTTTGTGTTTCGTTAGGTGCAGTGACCAAAATTGTGAAGCATATTTTAGTTGTGGCCTAATGTACGAAATGAACAGCTTGCTTAATATCTATCTGGTATTTGCCAACAGACGGTCTGTCTTCATAACTGGTGACATGTTAAGGATGATGACAACTCCCACGTCCTTCTCATACAAAGAATCATGAAGCTTTTTTTCCTGCCAGTTAATAATCACATTGAGGTCTTCTTTCACTCTGCCCCATCCTTATTACTTTAAATTTGTTCGTGTGTGTGTGTGTGTTTCACACGCATGGGGGTCCCATCTCTTGAATATTCTCTATCCCACGACTTTTACATTTCTGTTCGTTGTCTGGGTTAACCGTGTCATTTCAATACATTTCTCCAACACTCTTGTACTCTAAAACCACCTCTACACATCGTTTCAAACTTGCATCTTGCTTAGTTTCTTGTTATGACATCTGTTCTGTCCCTAAATTTCTCCAAGAAGTGTTTACTGTCTAAATAATTTTTCTTTTAGATTAGGTCACCCCTTACTCCTTTGTCTTCCAAGGTGGGTAGTGTGTCCACACACTTTCAAAGTTATATAATAAGAGGCAGTGGCACTGTCTAACGTCCAGCCATGAGTTAAATATTATGCAAAAAACAAATCATTAATATTCATAAATTTGAATGTCATGATATCTGTCTTTGCCAAATACATATATCCAATAAATTTGAATTTCAAATCATTCTGTACTTGTGAATTATATCACTTGCAGAAACAAAATCCTAATACTGAAATTTATGCAGCTCTGTGTACCCAAATCTAATCAGTTTGTCACCTGTACAGGGTACACCCATGGTGTAGATACTATCAAATACTGTTCCTCAGTCATCATTCTAACAAGAATGTGTCCACACACACACACACACATAAGCAGGGGTGATGACAGAATGTCTCAGGTATACTCTGTTGTGGCGGGACATAGAAAGTAACAAATGACTTAAAACATTTCTGTCTGAAATTCCAAGATAGAAATGAGTCGAAAAATTGCTAACTACAGTGTATCCATACAAGTTACAGTTACTAGCGGGAACGCTGTCAACACTACTAGCAGGAGGGCTATCATCACTACTAGCAGTAGCGCCGTCATCACTACCATCAGGAAAGCTGTTATCACTACTAGCAGTATTGATGTCATCACTCCTAGCAGGAGCGCCGTCATCACTACCAGCAGGAAAGCTGTTATCACTACTAGCAGTAGCGCTATCAGCACTACCAACAGGAGTGCTGTCAACACTACTGGCAGTAGCACTGTCATCACTACTAGCAGCAGTGCTGTCATCACTACTAGCAGTAGCATTGTCATCACTACTAGCAGTAGCACTGCCATCACTGCTAGCAGTAGAACTGTAAACACTACTAACAGTTACATAACAGCAAATTACATTTAATGTTTGGTGTAGGCACGGGGTACCATTAGCCTTGCTTCTCACATGATGTTAAACAAAATCTTTTGCACAAGTATCATATCTATGTGCTGTTTTGCTCATAATCATCTGGATACCACGTATGAACATCTGGATACCACATCGAGTATTTAAGCATCATGACCAGTCTGACTTTTCATCAATACAGTGATGATTCAATCACGTTTATATAACTATGAAATCTAATTAAGTCTATGAAGATGTAAAACGTAAGTTGAAATAACCAGCTCTGACCCAGCTGAGCATAAAGTGCCTCCAGGCGAAACGCTCCATCTGACGGGGTGGTGACTGCATCACAAGAAGGCAGGCAGGATTGCGTTCATGACAACATATTACCGGGCTGTCAGTAGTGCTCCTCAAATGAAAACTACAAATGGTGATTTCACCTACATATTAAAGGGTTCTGAGTGACAGTCTTCCAAAAGCATGGAAACAGCAAGTGTACCAGGGAGAAAGAGAGATAGAGAGATTGTTTGGAGTAGGAGTGGTTAAATTACTGCTACTATCACATAAGCAAAGAAAAAAAAAAAAAGCTGTCTTCATGGACCCATATACTTGATGTGTTCTCCTATGCATCAAGACAACTTCACTCATTTGTTTGATTAAGATGGTGCTGAGACATTCTGGCCTGTAAGAAGAGGTCATGATGACGGTGCTTTTTGTGTGAGCGGATGGTGGACGGGTCACTTGCCCTATAAGGACAATATGGACACTGGTAAGGTCTCTCTCCAGTGTGAGTTCGCACATGACGCTTGAGGTCATCACTGGTGCGACTGCGATGATCGCAATAGTTGCAGAGATATGGCCTTTCACCAGTGTGAGTTCTAAGATGCAGTTTAAGCTTGTCGCTTCGGCTGCATACCTTTCCACAAAGAGGACACGTTACCTTGGCCTTGCCTGTCACAGCCCCCACCCTGCTCAGCTGTTCCAACCACTGGCGACACTGTAAAGACGGGAGAACACAGGTTATGAGGAGCACCACCGCACCCGAACTTACCTTAACACTACTAAAAACTAAGGAAAGTATTCGATTCTACTTGAAATATCATTATACTTTTGCTTCATTTCAGAATACAAAATATGGGCAGCTTAACCAGCAAACAACGAAATGACTCACAGATAAGTAATATAAAGATTTCAGCCAAGGCTTATAGTGGTGTTCTCTTTGGGACAGATGTATATCGTATACATCCATACAGACATTGTAGCTAAAGCTATGTCCATTTATTCTCATAACACCTTTTTAGGAAACCATGAATGTCTCCTTTACAGCACTCAACACATATGTATCTTTTCTAACCCCTGCAATTCAAATTAAAGATCAAGCCAAAGATATATAAACATCCCTTTTCAGGACAACTGAGGCACACAGAAGTAAATATTTATCATACACATCTGTTAGAGTACAGCTCTGATAAGGAGGGCAGAGTGTCTCTATATCACGCTTGCATTTGCATATGACTACTATTTGTGGTCACTGTTTGTGTGTTACGGGGAGGGAGTTTTACCATATCTTCACTCCTACCTATGTAGGCACAAACACACACACAGGCACACACACCAGTGCATGGGTAGGATGAACACCTGGGATGGGTGTGGGTTGACTGTAACACCTAGATGTAAAACTCACAGGGGCTTGACTAGGGGCGGGCCCTGCTGACTTATGGTCAGTAATGCTAACCACTAAACCTGGATGCCCATGTGTGTGTGTGTGCAATTATCTAATTGTACAGTAGGGGGAGGGGGGGGTTACCCTAATGAGACCCCATCTCTTGAACATTCTCAACCATCATACAACATAAATCTATGTATGCTGACTGCACTAACCATGTCCCAGTCATTCCATTCCATTCATCCACCACTCTTATACTATAAAAGTATCTCTTTACACCATTTTAACAAGTTTCTTGCTTAATTTCATGTTATGTCCTCTGGTT
>JAUTXX010004043.1:0-10131 GCA_032273605.1 Panulirus laevicauda
AGCCCCCCACTCCCTTCCCTTTTAGTCGCCTTCTACGACACGCAGGGTATACGTGGGAAGTATTCTTTCTCCCCTATTCTATATTAATAGAATGAAGGCTTTTGACAGGGTATGGCATTGGGGTCTCATCTCTAAGGTCCCCTCTTTTGACTTCCCTCTCTCACTTTGCTCCCCCATAAATAGCTTCCTCTCTGGCTGATTTTTCTTTGTGGTTGTTGATGGATCACCCTTCCCCCTTTCCTACATCAACATCAGTCTCCCTTAAGGTTCTGTGCTATCTCCTACACTTTTTCTCCATTTTTTCAACAATTTCCTCTCCATTGCATTCATGCTCTGATGACTCAACACTGCATTCATCCACTTCATTCAGTTCTGCTCCCTCTTCTCTCACTCATTCTTCATCTTGTCTTGACACAGCTTCCTCAGGAAACTCAGACTTGGACAGGATATCTCAGTGGGGTACACAAAATCTTGTTAAGTTTAATGCCCCCAAGACCCACTTTCTACCCATCTCTCTATCAAAAATTCCTCTTGACTCTCATCTCTCCTTTGATGGTTCTGTAATTCCACCTCTTGACTCAGTGAACATACTTTGTATACTGCAACATCCACTCTTTCTTATAAAACCCACATTACAGGAATAACTAAGTGCCTCTAAGGAACTGGGTGTCCTATTTATATGTCAAAAGTAGTCTTCTGAACAGTTGCTTCTTTTATACAAGGAATTGATTCATCCTTGTATGGAGTACTGCTCTCACATTTGGGGTGGTTCTAGCTCTGCATCCTTACTTGACAGAGTTGAGTCGAAGGCAGTCTGACTTATAAACTGTCCCAGGCTAACTTCCAAATTTGACCCCTTTGCCCTATACCACAATATTGGTTCACTTACCCCCTTCTATAGATATTACTTTGGTTTTTGCTCCTGAGAGCTGCTGCTTATGTGCCCACACCACCAGCTAGACCACGCAATACTCAGCAGGCTGCTGTGTCACTTGATTATTGTGTGATCATTTGCAACTCAATGGTGGGCCATTGATACCTGCTTTTTTCTCTACATGTCACAGCTCTTTAATTCTCTACCTTCTTGTGTCTTTCCCAATGTATATGACCTGGCACATTTCAAGACAGGTTTTTCACTTCTTCCAAAGTTTGTAAATGCTTTTCCTTGTCTCTTCTTTTTCTGTTTTATAATTCTCTCTATATATTTCAATTAAGGCCCAGCTTTGATTTAGACTTATGTCTGTGACTGGGGCCTTAAAAAAGAAAAAAGAATTGTGAAGATGGCCACGAGAGATGTTTCTGCATATGCTTATTAATGTGTGAGAAACCACTGTACCCTTTGAGAACATGCTTTGTATGCTTAAGATCATACACTCTGAATTATACTTACAGAAAATATATGCTTAAGATCATACACTCTGAATTATACTTACAGAAAATGTATGCTTAAGATCATACACTCTGAATTATACTTAAAGAAAATCCTGTTAGAGTATCATTTGGACATAGCTATGTGGGTTACACCATCTTTCACTTTATGAAGTGTTTACATTAATATGTTGGCACCAACCATTGAAAATAATTGATCTTGAACGGAGCCTTTTGCTATAAAACAGTGACTGTCATTCAGGACAGATAAAAGTTGGATGGGTTACATGTTTTGATATGAAATATCTAATTTACAGTTTATTGCAGCTATCTCATACATGTATCTCCTAACAGTAGTTAGTAATGCATATTAACAGAAATGTTTAAAGAAAGTCTGATTGCTGTAAATATAACTTTAAGGTATTTAGCCAGTCAGAATATGAAAAACCTGTACATTTGTATTAGCAAGATGCATTGTAGATCTGTTTCAAGTAGAAAATTCAGTCTTAAGAAAACTTTCTTTTATCAGATTCAATTGGTGTTAATTAGGAAAATCCAGAACTGAATCATATCTACAAATTTTAGTACTATTCCCTTCATCTACTTCACTGTATATCTAGGGTATTGGAATGACTGCCTGTTATCATTATCCACCAGAGAGCACTACTATTGCCCCTCATTTCTCTTCAAGTTTCAGCACCTTGCAGCATGTTTTAATTCACTAAACTCGACACATTTTGTATGTCATCATTAATTCAGTTTTTTACTGATGTAAAATTGAGTACTTTTGGTTGCAGCAAATAAAGAAAATGCATGAGATCATTTAGATTAAGAGTGGTGGAAACTGATAAATGAATACATTTCTTGGCTTATGATACAAGCATTTTATGATATCTAAATATTCTTTTTTAACTCATAGGTCCTGCCATTGTTGACAAAGGCATCAAGGAAGAAGGGGAGAGATTGTCATCCCCTGAAGGCCAGGATTCCATCTGTCATCCACCAGCATCCTCCTCTCCATCCTTATCTGAGGCTGAGGAACAGGCAGTACGCATATTAGAATCAGCTATTGCAAGTGTTGGGGACACAGTATCCAATAAGAGTTCCCCAGATGATGGGGAAGATTCCAATGTTACTCTTACAGGTTCCTCAGTGATACTCACACCAGATCAGGAGGAAGAGAAAAAGAACACTTTGATTGTATCTGACCAGGTGGTTGTTGCCGACCAAGTGGTGGCATCTGATTCTTTTGTTAAGGGTTAGTAATACACGAGAATTTCTTGCATCAATGTAATTGTAGCTTTAAGTTAAGACTGCTTCATAATTATTATTCCAAAAATTAAGCTATTATTCAAGCATGAAAATAGAGCAATATACTGCCCAGATTTAAAAAAGATCTTAGTTAATGTAACCATTTCCTTTGAGGCTATTGTAGCTTTGAGGCTCTACTCCATGCAGGAACAGGGAAATAGACTTCTGTAGAGCAAAAAGCTCCTTGACAAGATTGTATCCCTTTCAGTCCATTATGAATAGTATACACTTGCCAAGTGTGACCTCTCATTTGCAGTATAACTGCAAGCAGGTGGAGTCCATGGATGGTGAATGATTTGGTGTAGAGAGAGCCTTAGTGAAAAGCTTGCATGATATTGAGTGTGACAAAACATGAGGAGTTAAAGGGATTTTTTTTTGCAGTTGAGTTTTTCATGAAAGTGGGTGATTGTTGTTGATAAGTTGGCTAGACTTTTCAGTTTATGTATGGTGTCAGAATTAGCAAAATATTGGTGAAATGCCCATATAGAAGGACAAGGGGGATGAAAGTACATGCTTGAATTGAAGAGGTATAAATCTGTTGAGTATACCTTGTAAAGAATATGGGAGAGTGGAGACTGAAGTGATGGCAAGCATAGATGATCACTGTGGCTTCTGGAGTGGTAAAGGGTGTAAGGACCAGGTTTTTGTTTTGAAAAATCTGTTTGAGAAGTACTTGGAGAAAGAAAGGTATGTATATGGAGCATTTATGGCCCTGAAGAAAACATATAATAGGATTGGTAGAAATTGAGAAATGTATGACAGGTACATAGTGTTAGAGTACAGCTACAAAATTCAGTGAGGAAATTTTATTGGAAAATGATGCATGCATGTTAGTAGGAAGGGAGGAAGGTGAGTGATTCTGGATGAAGGTGGGTCAGTGTTAAAGGTGTATAATGGTCACCATGGCAGTTTCATCTGTTCCATGACAGGTTGGTGAGGATGGTAGATGTGGGGGGTGATTCTTCAATGTGCATGGAGTTGGGGTGCATGGAAATAAGACAGTAGCTGCATGCAGATGATGCAACCCTGGTGGCAGACTCAAAAGAAACTCCAGATGATGGAGTTTGAGTTTAGGAGATTATGTGAAAGGAGGAAGTTAAGAGTTAATGTAAACAAAAGTGAGATATTAAGGTGTAGCATGAGGGTGAGATGGTTTTAGTGTGAGTTTGAATAGGGAGAACCTGGAAGACATGGAGTGCTCTAGGTATCTGTTAGAATGACATGATAGTGAATGGAATCATAGGAGCTGAAGTGCATTTTATAGTGGGATTGTGCTAAGGTCCTAGGTACATGAAGAGTGTGAGGCACGAAAGTTCATTGTATTTTAGGAAAATTATGAGTAGTTTGAAGGCATAGTTTTTCTGACATTGTTATATGGCTGTCGGTCTTGCGCCTCAAATGCAAAGAAGCAGAAGAGGGTGCACATTTCGGAAATGAAGTGCCTGAGAACAATATGTGGTGTGCAGCAGGTTGAAAGTGTAAGGAATGACACTGTTAGAGCAAGGTGTGGTAGTGAGTGCTGTTTGATTGACCAGGGTGTGTTGAAATGGTTTGGACATACAGAGAGGAGGAGCAAAGAAAGACTGACAGAGAGGATCAACAGTCAAGAGGGAGCAAGGGGAAGAGGAAAAGTGAGAAGGAAATGGAAGGATGGAGTGTGAAAGGCTTTGAGTTCTTTCTGCCTAAACATCCAGAAGGGTGAGAGTGAACTGATATAAAGGCACTGATGTGATATTAGTAGGCTAAACCAGGGAATAAGATTTGGTATGTGAAAACCATAGAATGGTCTGTGGGACTTATCTGTGGATGGTGGGCCCAGCTTTCATCTATCATACTTAATGGCTGAAGAGTAGATGTCAGGAAGTGGGGCTATTGTTCTTCCATTTCTGGTGCCATGGAATTGGGAAAGAGCAAACATGGAAAAAAAATTATATATTGTATATGCTCATATGCTGTTTCCCACTTTAGGGAGTTACTGCAGTTGTTGCAACAGTACTAAACCCCTCCTGCCCAAACCACTTCATAACCAACCACCAACTCCCAAGTTGATTTAAAAGGCTTTTCCCTGCTTCACACTTCAGCATCCAGTATCTACAGATCCTCCTCACTTTAATGGCTTGACAAGCACAAAACATCCACTACCTAACTTGGTATTAAACTGCACTTCAAATAACATTATCGTAGTAAACTCCACTTCACCAGACATTACAATCCCACCTCAGCATGCTCAGCTCCCAATTCAGTGCAACAGCACTAACCCCCTCTCACTCAATCCATTTCTTAACCATCTGCCAACCTTCACATAGAAATGATACTTCAAACGTGCTTCTCACTTTGGCATCCTGTATTCACAAGTCCTTTATCTCAGGCAGACACCTTACAAACAAATCATAATCACACCATAATGATACTTAAAACATTAAACTGCCTTCAGCCTATTCTTGAACTTTGTTCCACCAAACATACACCCAGTAGAAACAACAGTGCACTCCATAGACAGGTACAAGTCACACTTTCTCATGTACATTCTGGACATTACCCATCTCTTTAACATTACAAACATTTGTTTAGCATATCATAGGACCCCACTAGCCCGAGCTGCGTCATCCATACTGGTCACTGAATACATGCTTCTCAACAGCCCTGCACTCACTCTGCCAAAATAGACACACAGCATTGCTACACTTTTTTGACATGTGGTCCCAGGTGGTAGGCATGGATGGCTATCTTGATGCTGCAGGAGCTTCATAAAAGGGAATCCTGTGTCAGAAGTTGGTGAGAAAGTATCCATCATACTCTTCTCTGTATTTATTTTCTGTGAACCGTTATATGTATATGGATAAACCTATGCTAAGAATGTGCATTTTACAACACACATAACTGCTGATGCACATTTCATCCTTTTATCATTGTTCTTTTTAACTAGGCTCCCGTATAGTACTTACCTTCCACCCCTACACTTATCTTTCATGTGACCTATTGCATTGAACTTATTCCATGGATTCACTTCATCGCTCTTTCATAGTTTCCCTTAAACATACCCTTAAACCTCTCATTTTTATCATTTCTTGGATGCATATGCAGCTGTAAAGTCATTATGAACCTTTCATACATCAGTTTCATTACTGTTAACCATGAGCTTACATATTTAGATTGAATATCTTTTAGAATGGCTCATCTTTCATCAAACATTTGTTTCTGTTTCACACTTTCTTTATACCCCCTTCCTCTCTTTCTTTTGAGAGAGATGTCTTTGGATGAATTTTAAGAAATGTGCTGAGACCACAGTGTATGGTAGAAGGCAGATAGGACTGATAGACAGTTAGATAGATATGTTTAATGCTTGGCCTGTGTTTCAAGTTAATCTGTATTGGCAAACAGATATGAATGAGGGTGTCACAGAGGTCCAGGTCATCACCAATGATGGTCATAAGTTGGATGAAAGTGAAGTTGTGATAAGCAACTCATCTATACTTCATGATGAGAAAGACCCACAGCCAGAACCTGAATCATCCTCAAAGTAAGCACTAGAAAGTTGTAAATGTTATTTTTTTATGCTTTTAGATAAGTAATGTAATAATGAAATAATATCCAAATATATAAGGAAATTTTAGAAATACTGCTCTATTTTTCTCTCTCATCAACACTATGTATATGCTTTATGTCAAGTATCAAGAATCTTCTGTCTAAACAGTTTTGATTTTTTATATAATAGAATAACTTATGTTACAAGGATTCTTTTTTTATCATGATGAGCTGGCAAATTTTTTTCTTGATAGGTCACGCTATGAAATCATGCTAGAGGAAATTGGGGAGGCAGAAGAAGTCTCTACTGCTATCTCTTCCGCAAATGACCCAACACACATCTCTGTAGTGGCTGTAGATGATTTAGCAGAAACAGATTCTGCTAAAGAAACTTCACTCCACTCTAATGAAAAACTTAGCTCACCTAAAACACTACAATCAGTCTCTGTTGATCAGAAAACTGCAGTAAATAGATCACTAATTCAAAATGAACCTGACCAGCAGGGACATCTGGAAACTTCTTCCAATATATCCAATATTTCTAATCTCAGTGGAGGAACTGCCTCAACTGGAAGGTCTGTTAGTTCAGCTGAGGAAGAAAACCGGCCTGCCATGGCACTTTTGATAGAAGGTACAACCGTAGGAGCAACTGATGTTGATGATGATGTGTTTGATCATTCTGAACACCACAATTCAAAGGTAATGGGAAAAAATTATTTACTTTATTATGCTTTCAGAGGAACTAAGACAACACAGTAAGCTTTTATGCTTGGTTGCAGTGTTAATAGATCAGAACAATGAACTCAAAATGATGAGCATACTAATCTAGAAATCAGCCTACCAAAATTATTTTTCCAAAATATTTTGCATGTTCAAAACTCCCTCCAAAACTTTTCAGAGATGCACCTGAACTTTCCTACCTCAGGTCATAGTGGGCTAACCACCAGAGGATATCGTTGCATGCTGTGATTTAGTTGGTGCAAATCAAACTGGTGTATAAGTTGCATCCAGTCTTTTCCTTGGATTATATTAAGGAAAATTGAATAATTTTTTTTTGCGAAGATGGACATTAACAATAGAATATCTTCAAAAGTTCCTCATCACCCACTAAAAAGAGATAAACAGAAAAGCTCAGTATCAAAGGAAAATTAGACATAACAATAAATAAAGTGAAACATGATGTAGAGCATGGTAGAAATGCATTGTTTTTGTAATTAGTATATATAGTTTGAATAGAGAATAAGAACACAAAACTATTTTCTTATAATATTCAGCCATCATGTCTTTAGCAACACTCAAAACTTAATCAGATTAATCTTAAAAGCAGATAATCTAAGCAAAATTCAACAACTTATCAGTCTTCATTAAAACGAGTTCATTATTCAAACAACATTTGTTTTGAAGTAGCTTCATCTAGTGAGAATAAAAGATTTATCTAGAATCTGTTTTAAAAACTTTTATGAAAGTAAGATTATTGTTATATTAAGGAATGACAAAGGAGTAAGCGTTATGGCATTGACCCTGGAGATGCTTGGCTTATCCTTGTGTTATTGAGTCATTTTGGCAGAATATATTTTCATCAAATATAATACTTGTTCTGAAGAATTATGAGGTGGTGAACTTGGTGCAGCTTGGTCACCAGGACCATAACACTATTACAGGATTGTGACTGCTGACTGGAGAGGAGAGTTCTTAGCATAAGCTAATGCTATCTTTGTTTTCATAGTTGAGTAACGTTGAAAGGCATTAACCTCGGTGGGAGGTGGGGTTTAGAGGTTTCTAAACCCAAAAGATCAAGGGGTTTCTCATATAGCTCTCAGAACATTACCTTTAAGAGAAAAACTTTTTAATTCTTTGAAGTTCACTTCTTTCCTTTTGCTTTGAAATGATAAGAATGCAACAGTACTTGACCCATAAAAAGTTTATCATTAATCCTCCACATTGCTTAGTACTGAACTTTTATACATGAATTCTATGATGAAGAATATATTAACTATTTTTTTTTTTTTACGATTTCTTGCCATACTCCAAAGGACATCTCTATCAACAAGTCTGCATTAGTTAGAGAGTTAACAATAGGGAGTAAGGTGTCTGTAGAATCAGGTGTCTCATCAGGATCTACAGTTTCAACCCCCACACACCAAAATGATTACTCACACCAGTTGCTAGTTCTCCAGGAACAAAAATCTTGCCTAATGGTATTGGCAGGGATGCACACAGACTGTCAGACAGGTAAGTGTTGAGATTGATCTTTGATTTTATGGATGATGCAAAGCTTGTATTCCTAAGTAGGAATAATGACATAAAGCATTTACATATGTGAGATGATTAAGGAGCAGTGAAGAATGTGTGGAAAGAGAGAACGTTATCTTGGAAAGCAAAAGTGGGTATGTTTGAAGGAATAGTAGTGCCAACAATATTATATGGTTTTGAAGCATGGGCTATAGATAGGGTTGTACGGAAGAGGGTGGATATGTTGGAAATGAAATGTTTAAGGACAAGGTATGGTGTGAGGTGGTTTGATCGAGTAAGTAATGAAAGAGTAAGAGAGATGTGTGGTAATAGAAAGAGTGTGGTTAAGAGAGCAGAAGAAGGTGTGTTGAAATGGTTTGGTCACTTGGAGAGAATGAGTAAGGAAAGATTGACAAAGAGGATGTATGTGTTAGAGGTAGAGGGAACAAGGAGAAGTGGGAGACCAAATTGGAGGTGGGAGGATGGAGTGAGAAAGATTTTGAGTGATTGGGACCTGAACGTACAGGAGGGTGAAGGGCGTGCAAGGCATAGAGTGAATTCGAATGATACGGTATACAGGTACACCACCGATTTTTCGGCACTCTTGGTTCCAAAGCCTTGCCAGATTAACCATTTTGCCAGACCAACCATGGTCACGTAATAATAACTCATCAACACACCTCTAACCCACTAATTATACATCTCCCTGTATGTGTCTAAAGTATACCATGGACAACTAGAAATCTAAATTAAACAAATATTAAATGTTGTAATTTAAGTAATTTATGGAACAACTGAGCCTTGTCCATTATGATGCTACCTAGCAAGTCCACTCTATCACTCCAATGCTGTCAAAACCATTCCATCGTCACTCGATTGTGCTCAGTACTCTTACCATCTTTCATAGGTTTTCTAATCATCATTTGCTTGGAATCGCTGTCTGCATAGAATATCAATATTTTCTCCCTTTGCTTCTTTATATAATGAAAGATGATGAACCAGTGCTGTAGATGTCACACAGCTTGCACACTGAAACACCATGGTCGATTTTTTTCAACAGTTCTACTTTATTTTGGATCGATATGGACTGGTGTTTATGTTTGACACCACGACTGATGCTCATATGTCTTAGAAGCCATAGCAAGGGTTAAATTTAAGCAAAATAAGCTAAGAATCTCACAGAATTGTGATATCACCACCATCAAGTGCAGTGGAAAGAATGTAAATAAGTGTGCCCTATACACAACACCATCTGTGGCCGCCCAGTAACTAGTCTGGTGGCCATGGTAATTTCAAGTTCCCTCATGTAATTTTGTCTGGACTAAAGGAGGTGCCAAACCATCAGTTGCCGGAAATTTGGTGGTGTACCTGTACTAGGTTTGACGTGCTGTCAGTGAATTTAACCAGGGCATGTGAAGCATCTGGGGTAAACCATGGAAAGTTTAGTGGGGCCTGGATGTGGAAAGGGAGCTGTGCGTATGTAGGCATGTATGTATATGCATGTGTATGTGGGTGGGTTGGGCCATTCTTGATGCACGAGACTGGGTTATAGTGATGGGTGATTTGAATGCATATATGAGTAATGTGGCAGTTGAGGGAATAATTGGTGTACATGGGATGTTCAGTGTTGTAAATGGAAATGGTGAAGAGCTTGTAGATTTATGTGCTGAAAAAGGACTGGTGATTGGGAATACC
>JAUTXX010004054.1:0-10131 GCA_032273605.1 Panulirus laevicauda
CTCTCTCTCTCTCTCTCTCTCTCTCTCTCTCTCTCTCTCTCTCTCCCCCCCACCACCACCACCACACATGGCCCCACAGAACTTAATTGTGGTGAAATTAAATTGATATTGCACTCAGTCATGCATTTGCCATCCATCTATTCCAAGTGTGGAGTGAAGCTGAACCTAGTATATCTGTGGCTGGAGATTTTCTGATTGTTACTTTTACTTTAGATGGGATGTTTAAGACCCTATTTGGGAGGATTAAGGCTAGGCACTTGTAGCTGTTATTGGAAACCATGGTAAATGGCCCGTAGAAGACAGATATTGGGAAGATGATCTTTTTTAGGGGGGTGTTGGCCTCTCCTTGTCAGATTCTGTATGTTTTTAGTGGGTTTGACAAGTCACTGTGTTTCTCTGAATTTCATAGAGTCTTTCTGCATAAAACTGTTACTTGTACTATGAATTGCATGACATTTATTAGAAATATTAAATCCTTGAAATAATGATATCAATATATATGTATATATATATATCGTTTTCCATAGGGAGCTGCCATTGAAGATGGTACATTACGTATCGGTGATCGTCTTTTGGAAGTTAATGGTGTAGAAGTAACGGGTCGCAGTCAGTCGGAGGTAGCAGGTCTGCTGCGGCAAATCCCAATAGGTGGAGCAGCAACACTTACAGTATCACGTCAGGACCAACGGAATGGAGAAGGAGGCAGCGGAGCACCTGAATCACCCACAGAAGCTGAAAAGCCTTCCAGCCCCAAGCTTCCTAGACAATTGGTACAGATATGCCATTTGATAAAATTTTTTGCTGATGGAAATGTGGAAGTCCATGTTTCATTTTAAGTACCCAGGGCATGGGTTTAGGATGTGTTTGAGTGGATTTCTAAGGCTGTACATACCTGATCCACTCCATAGAAATAGAAATTAGGAATGGTGTTCATGTTCATAGATAAATAGATCCTAGTGCTACCTTGCTGTTACGGGAAACATAGATCAAGTATGAAAAAAGATATATATTAGCTTAGAAATTACAGTAAATTAATTGCAAAGCTTCTATCAAAAGTCTTATATTCTTATGTAAAAGTACATTTAGCATTCCTTGCTTTAAGGGAAGGGACCTGGTTCAGCCCACTGACATCATTTCTCACACACACACACACACACACATGATCATGCCATATTGATCTAACTCAATCCATCCAGTATATGCCTCTCACACTCTTAAATCTGGCATTACAGTGCAAATGAAAAATCACCTTCAGCAAGAATGTAATACTATCTGTTGACGAAAGAGAGTACAGTCTCTTGATGAACTTTTCATTCCAAGGGAGACCATCATTTCTTGCTACTGAAAGTAGTGCAGCCTTGAAGCTGCAAGACCCCCTTTAGATAAAGGGAGTGCTGGGTTATGTAATGATAATGACTGTAATAGTAATTTGTGTGTGTCACTTTATGGTAGGGTTGACTTGAGATGTTATGATGAAGATATTACAAATATATGGTGTGGGAGGAAAGCTTTTAGAAGCAGAGGGGTTATTATCAAAAGAGTAAGTTATTTGTGCAAGTAAGTAGAGAGAACTCTTTTAGGAGGAGCTGAGTGCATGCTTAACATTTTTGATGCAAGTAATTGGGTCCTCATGATGGGAGATTTAAATGTAAGACCGGATGGTGCAGCGGTTGAGGGTTTGGACAGGGGGGGACATGGGGTGCCTGAGATGAGTGGGAATAGGAAACAGTTTGTTGAGTTATGTGCTTGAAAATTATTGGGTAATTTGGGACATGGTTTGTAAAAAGATGCATACGTAAGTGTACATATGGGAGTGGGATTGGGTGTCAGTGGGCATTATGGGATTATATACTAATTGTTGGGCATGCAAAGGTGAAGCTGTAGGATGTGGATGTGCTAAGAGGGGCAGCAGATGGGCTGTCTGATCATTTCTTAGTCAAATGTGAAACTTTTTTGTAACTTTAGAAAAAGAGGAAATGATATAGGTGGGAATCAGGTGGTGAAAGTGAATGAGCTTAGAAGATAGTCTTGTTTGCAGATACCAAAAAACTGAACAAAGAGTGGCTTCAGGTAAGAGTAATTGAAAGAAGGGAAATAGGCAAGGAATGGAAGGTATGTAGGGTAGTGGTGTTTACGTGTGTTTTTGAAGTGTGTGTGGGATGTGCATTATGAGTAAGGTTAGTGGACAGTGGGATAAAGAAATTGATTTGTTTGTGAAAGAAGTGCAAAAGGTGTACAAGAGGAAAAGTATGGAGGTCATGAAGAAGGTTCAGAAGCTGTAGAGAGGGCAAATGTGAGATGGGGTTAGAAAGTATTGGAAACCTTTTGAGAGAGTAAGAAAATGCCCTGTGTGGAGGTGAATAGGGAGAACAAATTGGAGCATCAGTGAGGAGAGCGGATGGGGAAGTGATAACTGACAAAGGACATATTAAAAGTGATTGAGTGAGTATTTTAAAGGACTGTTGAATGTGTTAGATGATAATGAAAGAGTATTTTGAAGAACTGTTAAATGTGTTTGATGATAAGGGGATAGAGAGACTTTTGCTATGGCCACCCCTTTAGTGAGAGTTTCTGGTGCTGGATGTTTGGGACAAGATGGTATGGGGAGTAAGAGAGTCATGGGGAGTGGTTCATTGAAAAGAGAAGAGATGGTGAAAGCCATGTGTAAGATGAAATGAGACAAAGCATCAGAAGTGAATGGGATTGCAGTTAAGTTTCTCAAGAATGGGGGATGACTGGTGAGTAAGGTTTTTAAGTGTATGTATAACCCAAGTTAATGTGCCTGAAGACTGGCTCAGTCATTGCATAATGCCATTGTGTAAAAGCAAGGGAGACAGAAGGGAATATACAAGTAATTGTGTTTGATAGAATTGGTGAATAAGAGGGTGTTAGCTTGCACTGAATGGGAGACTGGGGGAGGAGCAATGTGACTTCAGGAGTGGTAGAAGGTACATGGACTAGGGTTTGCTCTGGAAATTTTGTGTGAGAAATACTGGGATAAAGAGAAGAGTTAGTATGTGGTAAATATTGACCTGGAGAAAGTGTATTATAGGGTTAGCAGAGATACCTTATGAAATTCAGAAGTCAGAAGTTATATTTCAAGTGAAAAGGGACTCTATCCACAGTATAGTGAGGTACCTGCATGCTTTATTGAAGGCGTTATGCATAAGTGGTGTAAATGGAAAGCTGCTAGATGCAGTCAGGAGTTTTCACCAGATGAATAAAGCATGTGTCTGAGTGGGAATGGAGGAGGGTGAGTGTTTCCAGTTGAAGGGGGATCTGCATCATAGCTGTTTCATCTGCTCATGGATAAGTTTAGAAAGGTTTATGTGAGGGTTTTGAAGAGAGATAAGCTAGTCTACTGTATGTTGTGGGTGGAGAACCTTGGATGTGAGTTAGTTATTGTTTGGAGATGATATGGTGGCTCTGGTGGCAGACTCAAAGAGAGAAGCTTCAGAAGTTGAAGATGGGAAGTATGTGTGAAAGGAGAAAGGTGAGTTACTGTAAATGAAAGTAAAGTAACGAGATGTAGCAGAAAGCTGAGACAGGATGGGTAGAGCAAATTTGAAGTGGGAGAACCTGGTGGAAGTAGAGTACCATAGGTGCCTGGGAGTGGTCATTTGCAGCAGATGGAACCATCAGGGTTGTTTGAGTCCTAGGGTGGGTGTATTGGGCAAAGGGCCTGGGTGCATTGAAGAGTGGAAGGAGAGATCATCTTTTGTTGGGAAAGAATTGTTCGTTTTAAGGTATTGTTGTCCCGATGGTGGTGTATAGATGTGAGTCTTTGGTCTTGAATGCAAAAGAACTGAAGAAGGTAGATGTGTTGGATATGAATTACCTGAAGACGTTATGTGGTGTGAGGACTGGGGCATAAACATTTAGGAGAATGAGAGGCTTGCATGGGATATAGTGAGTTGGAGTAATTAGGTATTGATATGATATCAGTAGGCTAAACATGGCATATGAAGTGGTCAGGGAATACCACAGAATTGGTGTGCTGGGCTTGGATGTAGATTGATGGGTTTTGCTTTTTTTGCATTTACTCGCTAGAGAGTGGATGCGAGTAAATAAGGTCATTGTTCTTGTCTGTTCCTGGTGCTACCCCACAGAATAGCAAAACAGTGAACAACTATGAAAAAAATATAGCTGTAAATGATAGTTTTAGTTAGTGTCTCATATTATATTTGGTAGTTTTCCAACTTTGAGAAATTCACTAAATTTTTAGATCATATTTTCACTTCATTATGGAAGCACTTGTATCCATGGCCTGATTTCAAACTAATTGGTATTGTTGTTGGTAGATTCCTTAGGTTTCTGCTTAGCATGGGCTCATGATGTATGACAACCCACTCGCATAATCTTTTGAATTGGCTTTGATCTTTGATACTCATTTCGCAGATGAAGATAGAGCTTGCAAAGGATGTACCTTTAGTTCCAGCTAACCCATCGTCCTTTTGATTTATGAAGTACTTTGATAAATATAGCAGTTAGGCTTAGGGTTAAGTTTGAATTTTTTCTTTACAGGCTTTGGTAAAATAGTGGAGCTTTGCGTGTAATATTGTGTAATAGTTAGCTACTAATATCCAGCCTTTAGGGTGGTGCATGCATTCTGTATAATCAGGTTCTAGACACAGCATTGGAGTTGTAGTTTTCTGGACTCACTCTGTTTAGGTTCAGAAATAAGATTCTCATTACTATTAAAGAAAAATTTTTATAGAGGGGGTGAAGTTGTCATTTGCTCTGTTGTGTAATTGAAGGAGTTTAAATTTTTCATTACTGTTCAAGAAAATTTTTTATAAATGGGATGAAATTGTCGTTTGCTCTGCTGTGTAATTGAAGGATTCTTTACCATGTAACAGCAGCTTCCCCTCATGACCCATGAACCACATTTATTTAAGTAACAGTTAAATAGAACAAGATTCTGCCTTTATCAGTTGTCAGTACCATAATGCACATGACAGATATCTTACCATACTGTTGAAAAATAGAAGTTTTTTGTCTTTAGGAATAGCAAATATATTTGTGTTTGAAGAGAGACCTTTTGAATATAGTTGTATGGTACTGACTTGACACAGGATTACTTGGCTCATTACAGAACAGACTTGAATGCTTAATAAAAGAGTGCTGCAGCTGATGACAGTGACATAATAAGACCTGACAACTGATAAAATTATCTAGACTGTAACTGACCTTGGACATTTTGTTATAGGTGTCTGCCCACCCACAAGACAGCCTCCTCTTCTTCCACCAGGTATTTCATACTTGTTCATCTGCTAAGGTTATATTTATCAAAATTTTGAAAATTTATGATAGCATTGATTAAAATTGCTTGCTTCAAATAAATTTGTACATAGCCATGTGATCATTGATTACATTAAGTTGAAGGCATTAAACAAGCTGTTACCTTAAAAATGGGAAACTGTCTTAAGATCTAAATACAGTGATAAAACATTCAAAAAGATAAAGGAGCTTCTATATTTTTGTAACATTAAGAAGTGATGTCACATGTGGGATGGCTGACCTTTTGTAGTGCTGTGTCTTGCATCCAAGAGGTAAGAACTGCATATATGTAACTTAAGTCAAGAATATCCTTTACATTTTACTAAGTTGAAGATTAACATTTAATGCTAATTGATATGATAAGGAAACAAAAAAACAGGAAGGTTACATGAAATTATTTTTTTTTACCATGTTGAAAGTGTGCATGCATGATCATTCATTCTTATCAAAACAGCTAAATTCAAATGTATTGAATGCAAGCCAATCAGCATTGGTATTTACCATCCTAAATAACTTATTATATGCCGGCAATCCAAACTTAGCCTTGAAAGCAAATAGTCAGTTGCTGTTCCCTGCTTCTTGAATAATAGAACTTATATCCTAAGGCAAGCAAGCTGTCAGAATAAATGCTCATCACCCAGACTTGACATCACAGAAAAAAGGCTTTATATTTTAGTAATATTTACCTGATTTAGTATTTTGCAAGCCCTAACTTAGATGTTTGAAACAAAATAGAGCAAACAGTTCTAAGATTTAAGCTGCTGATATGAGATATTTGTGGAGGTTCCTCCAGTGTTAGTTGATAGAATGTAGTAAGTGATGATGAAGTTTATAGGAGAGAGGGGATGGTAGAGAAAGGCTATGTGGAAAGGTTATATGAAGTTTGGATAGTTGGTAAAGGAAACATACAGAATTGTAGTTTGTGAAAAAGATTTAATTTGTTTGTATTGTTTCTTTCCCAAGCCTGCAGAGAAAGCTGCTGAGGATAGCCTAATGTTTCCTTGGAAACAAAGAGAAATCCTTATGTTTGAAATTCCTGTTCATGATTCGGAAAGAGCAGGATTAGGTGAGTATTCACATTCAGAATTTTATTACGTCAGTTTCACTTGATTCTGAATTATTTTGTGATTCTTGAAGCACCATAGATATATATATTCGAACTTTTTGTACATGTTGATCTTACATATATTTTGTATGCCTTCAATATCATCAGTTTGTGCAGTTACTCTGGCTGTTTTCTATTTTATTTGATTATCTAATGAGGCTTTCCCTATTTTTGTATCAGGAGTGAGTGTGAAGGGTAAAACAAGCTCGGGTCCCAATGGCTCTGTAGACCTGGGAATCTTTGTAAAAAATGTCATTCATGGTGGGGCAGCTTCTCGAGATGGCAGACTCCTTCAGAATGACCAACTTGTTAATATCAACGGACTGTCTTTGCTTGGGAAACCCAACAGTGAAGCCATGAAGACCCTTAGAACAGCAATGCATCAAGAGGTTAGTTTAAAAATATTTAATGTTATCCATTTTCTAATTGAGAATAGCAGGTGCTTCCAGGTGAAGGTGGGTTTGCATTAAGGGTATGTGATTTTACCTTGGCTCTTTGATCTGTTTCTGATTGGGATGGTGTGGTCTTGGATAGAGAGAAGGGTGTATAGTATTATGCTGGGGATGGCAGTAGGGCACTGGTATGTTTAATAGTATAATAGTCCCACTGGTGCTGTGTGGGAGTGTGTTGTGGGCCCTAAATACTAAAACAAGATGAGAGTAGGTGTGTTGGAACTTTTATGCTTGAGGACAGTATGTAGTGTGGAGAGGGTTGATTTTGTGTGGAATCATATGGAGAGGATCTGTGAAGAGAGACTAAGAAGATATATGTGTCAGTTGTGGAAAAGTATGGGATGAGGAAGACCAGGAAGAAATGAAAGAATGGAATGAAAGAGGCTTTGAGTTAATGGTGGCCTGAACATCCCAGAAAGTGAGAGGTTTGCATGGAACAGAACAAATTGGGGTGATATGGTACAAAAGAGGCAACTTGCTATATCTGGGTTGAACCAGGGCATATGAAATGCTCAGGGAAATCAAGGAAAAGTCTCTGGGGCTTTGCTGTGAATACGGGATCAGATTTTGATTCATTGTACTTGACAGCTAGAGAGGGTATGTGATAGAGACTGTACTTAATCTGTTCCTGGTGCAGCAGTTGGTATTCCTGACCAAGACATATTTACAGAGCACCCAGGGTCAAGCGCATAGATTTGAATCCTTGTTGCAGCAGCCAGTCTGCACTTAACCCAGCTTGTTCATCCAACCCTAGGGGTTGGTTGATAGAGTGGGTACCTGGTTCCTGGCACTTCCTTAGGGGAAATGGTGATCAAGTATGAAAAAATAGATATATTTATACATCATTAATGAGATTGCCTTGATAAGGGCTTCAGTTGCCCATGTTGTCTCACCTTACAAAGAAAAAGGGAGATGGTGAAAAAGTTTGAAAAAAGCTGCATTTTTTAGAATTAGAGGGATGCATCTTAGGCATTCATTTCCATTCAAACCAATTAGATCTGAATGCAGAAGGTAAACAGTGTTGTCAATAGTTTAATTTAGTAGCTCTACAGAGGTCGCTGAGCTTATGGCTTGAATTCTGACTACCCACCATAGAAGTACTCTCCTCAGGTCATGGAATACTAGATCAAGCTATTAACTTTTTTGGTGTGATATCAGTATAGCATACTTAGTTTTTGTAATATTTAAGTTATTTTCGGGAAATGGCGAACAAGTATAAAAGAAAGAAAAAGAGTAGAGCTTACTTATTATCTTATGTTCTCATTGAATTGCCCAAATTGTTAACATTCTAGAGAAAGCTTTATGAAGTTAGAATTTTCTGACAGTCTGTTGATAAATTTCACACATGCTTGCCGTGAAGGGGCAAGCTTTTGTAGCCTCCCTCCTACCAATATTTTACTTATGGTTGTCCATGTTGTGTGCTACCTAATCAATGTAGGAAGTAGCAGACAAATATGAAAGAAATATATGTATGTATTTATATTTTTTCATACTTGATTGCTATTTCCCACATTAGCGAGGTAGTGCCAGGAACAGACAGAGAAAGGCCTTATCCACTTACATCCATTCTCTTTTATGTGTAATGCACTGAAACCACAGCCACCTCTCCACAACCAGGCCCCACATATCTTTCCATAGTTTACCCTGGATGCTCCACATGACCCTGGTTCAGTCCAATGGCAGCACGTTGACCCAGGAAACGGACAAAGAATGGCCCATACACTCACTTATACATACATATACATATTAACATATACACATATACATACATATACATAAATATACACAGACACACACATATACACACATGTACACATTCACTCTTGCTAGCCTTTATCCATTCCTGGCTCTGACACACCCCTCAGGAAACAGCATCACTACCCCCGCTTCAGTGAGGTAGTGCAAGGAAGACAGACAAAAGAGGCCACATTCGTTCACACTCAGTCTCTAGCTGTCATGTGTAATGAATGGAAACCACAGCTCCCATATATTTTAAGCATCTAATGAGAAGTGCACTGTTGCATAATGATATTTGCCATATGTTGCTTGTCATTTTCTCTATCATTCAGTAGTGTGAATATGACCATTTCTACTTCAGGGCCCAACCCCAGGTATGATCTCCCTTACTGTTGCCAGAAGAACAGACCATAACAGAGAACGGTCAAGCCCCTCTTCAGCAAACCGATCAGGTCGTGAGTCAGCCAACAGCTTACTCACCAACTCTTCGGGAACGGAGACATTAGGTGGGGCTAAATCTTCTCCAGCTACACCAACACCAGATCATTCAGGCACGAACGATATCTCAGAAGCAAACTCCAATTTTAATACCAATAAGGTAAACATTAAGTCATCTTATTTACGATGCATGTGCTTTTTTTAATCTGAATCATTCTTGTCATATGTTTGTATGGCTTAGGCATTTTATACTTAAGTGGTTAAGATTAATATCAGGGTTTGATTAAAATTTTACAGTTTTTAATTGGTTTTGGAAAACCTGTCAGGAATCATAGGTAATCAATAAGACTGGTTATTTTTGCATGTGTCATTGCATACGGCCTAGTTTGTGTCAGTTTTATAACTATTTAGTGAAGTACTCTTGAGATCCTCCCTTCCAGTTTTTACTTTTCCAAAAGAAGGGACAAAGAGGGCCAAGTGAGGATTTTCCCTCTTACGCCCAGTCATCTGTTCTTGACGCTACCTTGCTGATGTGGGAAATGGCAGATATGTATGAAAAAAGAATATTGTAAATTCTGTACAAGAAATGAACTGTTATGATATTGTTAATATTCTTTAACTTTTGATGCATGGTGCATTATTGCTTCCCATTGCATTTAAAATTTATTGTATGGTGTGTCATTAACAGAGGAGTCCTTTACAACATATTAATGCAACTCATGCGTCTATTTGACATCTTTATCTATAATCCCTGTCACATTTGTGCCTTTAAGATAAGAGAACCACAGTTTTCTCCATTTAGGTGAGAAAATTTGGATCATATGGTGTATGCACTTACTTACTTAGCCCATGGTGATTATTTAGAGCATTATTGGAATTAGGAGGAAAGAGATTAGTGCATAAGGAGCTGAGAAAAATATATGCGAAGAAAGCATTTGGAATGTGCTTAGATGAAATTTATTTAATATGATAAGGGCATGTAGAAAGTTTGGCTGGAGAAAGGTTCATAAAGAACATGTATTCATGTAATAGCATAGTTGATGGTGCAAGGAGAAGAGGTAGACCGAGGAATGGATGGATAGATTCATTTAGAATTTCTTAGATCTAGAGATATTTTGT
>JAUTXX010004065.1:0-10131 GCA_032273605.1 Panulirus laevicauda
AGAGAGAGAGAGAGAGAGAGAGAGAGAGAGAGAGAGAGAGAGAGAGAGAGAGAGAGAGAGAGAGAGAGAACCAGGAAGTGACGTCGTCGTGATGATCATATACAGTGGTGGCAAGTGAGTTGACAACAGCAGCAGGTACAGACAAACCATCCGGCCTCTGACAAACAGAGCTACAACATAGTTTCTCTGTGTGCTTCCGTTTCTTCGTCACAATTTCTGGCTTAATGGCCAATTAGCTTGCGATGGCCATTAACTCCTGCAGCATATGTAAAACAGAGTTGACAGTGCAATCATCATTATCTGAGACGCAGAGGACTTCATCCATTCGTGAAAATTATTATCTATAACGACTCAACTCTCAAATACAAATTAAATCTTGAAATTTCTAATGGGAAATTCAGAATGATTATGCAAACTGAGAAAGGATATTCTTTTTTTTTCTCATTTCTACCAAGTTGTAAAAAAATGATATATTCAAAATCAAAGGTAGATATAATTATGATAATCCAGGACTGAACTTTGACATGTGTATAAATTATACACGATATTCGGCTCTTAACACGATGTGGTGGATTAATATCCGCACTGAGCCGCCTTGACAATAGCTGTGCTATCTTGGGGTATGATAGCTTGACCTTGGATCCGACCCATTGGGGTCAGATGAGACCATCATATCCAATGGTCATTATGTGCTGAAGGGTCGTTCGTCTATGCCCTGGTGTCAGGAACCAATCCAGTTTCTAGCATACTATCATTCATCATGGATAAAAAGCACCATACTATCATTTAACATGATTAAAAAAGCACCATACTATCATTTGAAATGGGTAAAAAGCACCATATTATCATCAAACATGAATAAGAAGCACCATACTATCATTTGACAGGAATAAAAAGCACCATACTATCATTCAACATGAGTAAAAAGCACCATACTATCATTTAACATGAATAAAAAGCACCATGATATTTAACATGAGTAAAAAGCACCATACTATCATTCAACATGAGTTAAAAGCATTCAGCCACGGTTCCCCAAACGTTCAACGTCTTTTTTCCGTTTGCCTTCAAAGAAAATTGGATGCCTGACTATCTTGTCCCTATTTAATAGAGGACGGGGAGCCAGCCGCCGCAACAGCTCCATCCTTATCAGGTAAATCCTTATCGAGGTAAATCCCTAAAGCATTTTAGAGTATTTCCCAGGCACACTAGATATCTAACTGTTTTGCCTGACAACAAGTGATATTCGCGGTAGGAAATGTTACTTGACGGTAGAATGATGATAACCTTGGGAGTCCATCAGCCGAGACGGTCAGCTTGGTGGGTTTGCATGATCCTTTATAAACCACCTCACATCCTATGCCTGGGGAAGACATTACAGGCAATCGCGTAGCCTGTATGTAGACATATACACAAATATAGGTGAGTTTGAGGCAATATGCGACGGGAGGTGTTGCGTCAGCCACAAATCTAAAACATCGTACATCTTATATTGTGCTTGATCAGTGTGGTGTGTTGCCTTCTATAAACTTTGATGTCGGTTTTTAAGGTTGGTTTGGTTTGGTTTGGTCTTTGCCGTCAACTGGCGGGGTCACTAAGGCCGTCATTACCAGGCTACATCCACCAGCCGTTAAATCTCGAACTCCTTTAGATGTCAATTCTAAAACATAAACTTTTTCACTGTGGATGTGGCCTATGGTTTTTGTGGTAAGCCAAACCTCCTTGTTATTTATACCCGTTGCTGTCCTCGCTCATAGACGCTGCCAGAAAATACATATTCATGCTCTCAGTACCACAGTTCCAGTAACGAGCCTGACTTAATTCACCTGTAAACTCCTTTTCCGTAATACTTCAGAAACTTCAGAAACGCCTAGAGACTCGCGTTTGATTAAACAGACGGTAAAAAGTTGATAGATAAAAAAAAATCTAACATGAAATGATTTGGCGTCTTTTATGGTCGCCGTCCATCAGAGGCACTACAGTGGTTCTTACAAAGGGCGTCACTGTAAAACAGAGTAGAACAAAAAAATGACATAGAAACTAATTGATATGTTGTTGGTTCATTTGCTGTATCCACGAATGACGTCAGCGACGAAGTATTAAAGACGATGTGCAGCCTCGCCCTGGTACAGATGACCAGCCACCGGGAACCAACTCATGAATGACACATGACATCCTACACAGACCGTTCCTCACTCTTCGAGGATGACTCAACACGTATCGTCACGTCATCATATATTTATGTAGTGAATATACTCGACTTCAGGCAACCTCCTCCATGGATCCCACGTTTAATAGATTAACAGCCCAGCTTGCTATCATGAGGTCATGCCCACCGCTCCCGGTTTAGCTATGATGTCACTGATGAGGTCACCGCTACGTCAGATGGAATGTTTACAGCATGGATCCTCATTGTGGGGTACCACAAATAAATAATGCTTTTACCAAAGCTTTATGTCAAACAGTTCAAACATGAGGTAGTGGTAGATATCTACTGGCATCACGTATACATTTCTTTTTACCATGTTGCCTGCAAATGTGTCTGGCACACACATACAAACAGAAAAAAAGCATGTTTAGAAGCGCTCCGCTGGTGGTGAGATCACCAATGACGTCAGCGAGATCCATGACGTCAGCGGTGTGTGTGTGTGTGGTACTACCTTGGCTGTGGTCCACCAGGGTCGCGGAGGAAGGTGAGAGTGATCACGCTCCCAAGCACGTGTGTGTGTGCGTGTTGAAGCTGATGCATACGTGCGAAGAGGAAGTTTTAACCTTATTTGAGTCCCATTTTCTAACCTTGCATTTATGTAAGTTAAAAGAATTCGACGATCACTTCTATTAGTCACAACAAATGGTTTCATCTGTCTGTTACTCTCTCATTACCAAAACAGTTCACAAAGTGTACTTGACCCGTTCCGTTAAGTTTCCTTGTTGTGTCTAGTCACAAATTTCCTTCAGATTTTCTGTTTTCTACGATTGCCTGATCGCTAAAGATTTCGATATCACTGAGGAACTTCAGGTTACGGTGCATCGCCCCTTGTGATTGTGTCTTTCAGAGTGAGCAAGTCTGTTGGTTTGCTTTTACTTCAGGTACAGTGTCTGCCGTCTATCGGTGAACATTTGTCAATTCTTAGACGAGGAGAACAAAGTGATAATGCATAGTAAATATTAATCATGGTCTCAGATATGTTCAAAATAACTTTAACCTCACATAAGTTCAAAATATCTTTAACCTCACATAAGTTCAAAATATCTTTAACCTCACATAAGTTCAAAATATCTTTAACTGTCTTTTTCGTATAAAAGAAGGCAATTCTGATAACTTCCTTCATAACCTGTTCAATATAATTTTGGTGGCAAACCGTCGAGCATACATTAAAGTGCACTGTAAACCATGTGAATTTAATCTGGATAATCTCAAGAAGTCAGTTTTCTCGACGTGAAATGGTGAGAATTTCCTTGTTCTTACTATGTGTAGCCCTCGTCGCATTACCCCGTTGGTCCTACAGTCCCAAGTTATATCATAAGCTAGTATAAACTAGGCAGTGTTAGAGACCACGAGATATAACGAGTTGTAGGCTAGAGGACCACAAAGTTGTAAGATCGTAAATACCATAAGGTCTTTTAAGGAGCTACGCCGACTGTAGAGATATTGAGTTTTTGTTGAGGTAAAATGTTACATCAACAGACCACTATTTACGAACACCAAGTGCCACAACTTAAGATCGGCATAAGGACATGTATATATCCATATTGAAAAACAGAGCCAAGCTGTGCTTTTTTTAAAGGCTGGCTATACCCTTGTCACAGAACAATCAATAAATCGAGATAACAGGACACGGTTTATTCAGTAAGGCATAGGCATTGCATATGTACAAAGAAACAAACAGTAACGCACTAGAAACATGTAGTGAAAAAAGAATTAGATACTTTGTTTTAGTGATAGTGTTTCAGTTTCCTTCATTATGATTTTTCTATAACAAACTAGATCTCTTTTTTCGTAAACAGTCGTATAGGATTCGATGCACACTCGAAAACGATTTTGGGTTTATTGCTCCAATATATGAGTATAGTTCACTTTGCTCCCACAAAATGATAGCACGCTGTAGTCCAGTGCAAATACCATATCTTCTAACTTTGGCCGAGAGAGCGGAAATAGCCTTACTTTTCTCATAAGTGTGTTAAATGTGCGAATATTGCTTCTATTTGCCATTATGCCAGACACTAACGTTTTCTTTTGCGTCAAAATATCATTGTTTACAGTTTAGCCATTCATATAAACGTTAAATCATTTTGGGCTATGAATACGTAACTCAATTGATTAGTCAAGGTCAGGGTTTAGAAGTTTCTCCTGAAACAGTAAGCTGAGAAAAATTATAGCTATGCTAAATTGATATGTTACCCGTGCAACGAAAAGCCGTTTTCTTTGTTTTCCAACACCGATAGGGTTAACCAAACGATGCCAGATGAGATTTTCATGAAGATTTTCTGTCAGGAGGGTGGACAGTCTATCCACCTGGACACCATAAGTCCTTGGATGAACGAAATTCATCCAGTATCATCAGATAAGTTTTTGCAATATGAACAAGATCATCGTGCAATTAACATCAACTATTTATACTGTTAGTGCATTGTTTTAAGGCAAGATTTTTTTTTCGTAACTTTCCCATGGAACTTGCTTTTGGACACCATTGCTTTGGATTACAAATCCTACCCTTATGCTGTGCAAAATGTTGATAAGTATGTGTTCATCTTATTAGGCAACCATGTTTGAGCGTTACGCCACTTTGCAAAAAAGTGTAAATAAACAAGACCTTTTGCAACTGCTTAGCCCTCCCACAAGTGGCCATTCCCTTGCGGTTCTCCAGCCGCTTTCATGTTTGTATATTTCCTCATTCTTATCTACTAGGGGATGTTTTACCAAGTTTTACAGTGATTATCAACTAGCTTTTCCCCGATTTTCATAGCCCTCCCCACTATCTCAGTTATTATGCAAATTATGTCGCGCAGGTTCATACAATTAAAAATTACCTTACTGATACTCATTTCGTCCAGTTCCATAAAGAAAATACCTAAGCCAAACATTGTCAACCTTATAGTGTTGCATTTAATGACAAATTCTTTATTTGTACTTGGTAGAAGTCCAGTTTAGCTCGGCAGTTTTTAGCCGCCTTGTATACTGAGTAACTTTGTTTTGCAGCGCAAATATACACTTCAGATGATAACAATTGGAGATCAAGATTTGGATCTTTAGATTTTGATGAACGACATGAAATAGTGATACTTGGGAGACTTATAGGTTTTGTTAATGAGAAAATATAGGTTTTATTACCGTAAAAAAGTACCTAAGCACAGTATTACAAAAAGATTTTTTTTTTTTTTGAAGAAATAAGGATTTCATGCTCTCTTCAGACACAGTTTTAATCATTCCATCTACTTAAATATTCCTTTTCAAACACGCAGCTATAAAGAGCCTTGTTTGCTAGTTAATGCTTCATTCATCTCCAATTGAATACTTGAATACACATTGACAGAGCTAATATAATGTCATAACGTTCACGTAGAGCAGGTCAGCTGTCTCTCTCCAGGAAGGAAATGGTCAGGATTTTCCTCACAAAGGCCTATCTGTCTTGATCATCTATAGGTAAACACCAGCAACAAATACATCTTCATCACGAATTAATGTAGTAAAATTTATGCAGGAATTTTCATTTTAGTTGATTAATCCTGTCGGTGAAGTAGTAAATAGCTCAAATCAGGCTCTGTCTTATGAGGTATATACTTACACCTTACGATTGGATTGCTTCCCCTGAGTCTGATTATTGTGATGAGATGTTTTCAAATTTTCTGCTAATTTACGTGATTAAATAATGTATTTCTCTTTGTCTTCTGAACTTATCCACTTCCGACCACTGGCGTCATCAGCAAAACACATCTTAAACTTTGTTATATCTTGGTAGGATATCATTTCTGTCAACAGTGTTGAAGCTGATACTATTTCTTATAACATCTCTGTTACAACAGACAGTTAATTCTTTTTGCCGCTACTCAGAGTTTGTTATATGAAAAATAAGACTATCTGTCTCTCTAATTTACATATTCATGTTACATTTCGGTAATTTTTCTAGTAAGATTTTATAGTTCAGCTTGTCAAGTTATCCACCCTCAGTCCCTGCATTAATTTCGTATGTGTTTTTGTAGTGTACAGTATTAACGTGTTTTTGTGCTTTCCCCCGGCTTTTATGTGATTTAGTATAGTAGTATATAATGTGCTTTAGTAAATATTTTAATGACTCTTTAACACTTATTTCACAAGAGAAATCAAACCTAAAGGTCTTGACCATTTCAGAAGAGAAATCCTCCTTTTTTTTTATGTTGGTGGCACATGCCAATATGTGTACTTGTCTGTGAACAGTGACATCTTTGGCTTTGCTATTGACTTCTTCCTCTTTTTTAGAAAAAAAAATCGAAGTTTTGTCCAGCCCTAGTGCTGAGTTTCCTTTGAGCTTGGCGAATGAGAGAGAGGAAAAGAGAGAATTACAGGAACTGCAAAACTTGTTATTTACAGGACAGTTTTATAGAATGCCTCTTTAAAGCTCTTCCATCCAAAAATTTTAGTATTCGTCTAAATGAGTTCTAATTTCTATTAACAAAGACGTAATTCAGGATAGGGAAGGACCAGCCACGCCTATTCATCACCTAGACATGAATTACTTTTGTGTTCATATCGGCTTTTTTCTCATAATTCTCTCAAATAATTTTCATTTTTTGTCTTTAAGTGACTAAGTATATGAGATAGGAGAATCAGTGAGGAAACAAGGGGAAGCCTAGTTTTAGACGTGTTAGTATCAAGGGATGATCAGCGTATGTGTTAGAAAAATCAGACTAATGCAAAACATGGTCTAAATATTCAGTGTGGTCCAAAAGTTGTTGATTCTATTGGTCATCCGGGAATAATGAAGAATGATTACCACGAGTGGTATGATGATTCTAAAAATACAAAACTTTTTCCTTGTGCATGTTTGGTAAGAATCATCAAATGTATGTAATTTTAGAAATGAAAAAGGTATACAATATGTAGTTAAATATATGTCATGCACATTTTCAAAAAAAAAAAAAAATCCAGCTCGAAAAATATATTCTATGAAAATGCTTGGCAGATATGGTACAAACTGGGCCAGGTAATCTTTGAGATTATGATCTGAGATTATGACACCAGTATAAAGTTTGGTGACTACTTAAAGTCAGAAATAAAGTGCAAAGTAGAAAAGAAAATGCAGACACTAATCACCCCGAACAAAATACAAACAAGAAACCTTTTGTCCTTTGGAAATGAACAGCCAGCATAATGCGGTCGAGAATTTCTTTTTGGCAATACAACAACCATTCTTTTAAATTGGCCTACTTAGTAAATTTAGGGAGACTATTACGTAAAAAGACTAAATCTCTCACACAAGCTACTTGTTCAGTGGACGGATATACAACGGAACATTTGTACGAAAATGCTTGTTTGTTTATGATTTGTTGGTAATGCTGTAATGGCACAACATTTAGTACTCTATCGAAGAATGCTGCAGAGTCAGTTTTTCATGCACCATCTATTCCTAACAGTCTGTATAGTCCACCCTTGCTAGGTCCCATAATTCTCCCGAGGACCATCATCCTTAGCCTTGACCTACATGGCTGGCGTGACGACGCCTGCAGAGCCACAATCTTCCCGACCTTGTCCTGGTCATGCAAGACGCGCCTGTGGCTCCTCACTCGTGAATTTGACGGTCATGGACACAGTGTTCATTAATTAAACGTTGCTAAATGAATTGATGATTTTTATGATTTAGATAAATGTCGTTTTGTTCCATGTATATTCTGTTGGACATGCACTCTTTGATTTAGAATTTCTTATCGTGTCAGTACGGATTCACTGCACGGTTCAGACGAGTGCTTTGGACAGGAAAATGTTGGGAAAGTAATTACGCATTGCAGACTGTTTTCGGTGCCATTGGACACGGCAATCTCTCTGTCTTCGGTGTGATAAACGAATTAAGAATACAGCGGACCTAAAGCTAAATAATGAAGCTTAATAACATGTTGATGAGTACCCTTACATTAGAGATCGTAGACACTTCACAAGGATGTTAATATTATCCGGCCATCATATGTGTGTATGAAATTTTGGTGTTCAGAAACGGGCACATGTTTGACGCACCACTATAATTTTCATACCTCAAGAAAGTATGATGCAGTAGAGATATCTTTCCCAGATACTATCGCAGTTCGGGGAATGCTAAGTATGAAGATAATTCTAGGAAATAAGATTTTTTTTTGTTTTGTCTCAAAAATATTAGGAACGATCATTGAAGGGCGAAATATTTTTAGCCTAGTTTAGTTCAGGCAAAAGCTTTCGCCACATTTTTCCGTTAGGATAAAGGCTTTCCAACGTATATTTGAAATACATTCTTAACGATTCTATGTAGATAATCGCAGACAGCAAAGAAATATGCCAAGCAATAGCTTAATTGAGGCATGAACAATATCTCAGGAATGCAAGAATGTGGGGCTGATTTTGCAATGAGGTGTTTGCATAGCTTCCTCCTTATTTGATACGATGGGTCTGTTTGCTCTGAATTTGGCTTCAGTCTGACCTTTATTCTAAGCAGAGTTCTAATGTCAGTATCGAATGCGCACGCTCACAAAATGCATCCACATACGCACGTATACAGCCGCAGGAACGTGCACATGTATGTGATCATATGGTAACTTCTTCACGTACAAGCTTCTAGGTTCTCATCCTATGCGGGTATATGTGTGGTTCATACACGAACATCCAGTTGTAAGTCTGAGACGAACATGAATGTACGCTTGCATACATGTGACTTGGAAGTCGACAGTATACCTAACCTGTCGCCTGAGCTCCCACCTTAGGAGTATGGTAGACATACTGTGTGATGGCAAGTAATTAGATCATGCTCATGTGTTTGGATAATGAAACAATCACCTAGTGCTCACACCTTGTATTAGGCCAAAGCTAGAATATGCTTATCAAGCTTGTTAACTTCACTGAGAAGCACAAAGAGTTAACAGAATAGGTGCATACAAGGGCAGCAAAGATGGTATTAGAAATAATGAAAAAGAAAAGGTAACATTGAGAGGTTAGAGGCCATAAATTTTCTACCATAGGAGAGAGTAGCGTAAGGGATTACTTGATAAATATCTTTTTTTCTTTCACTATTCTGGTGACAGAAGAAACATGATCATAATAGGATTTTGAGGAAATTTTAGAAAAAAGTACTTTTCTACATATGAGTATTGGATGAATAAAAAAGAGAAAAAACTGGTGAAATTGTGAATGTTGGGAGGAAATAAGTTTGAAAAATTGCATGAGAAAGCTTAAAAGATGGGGTCCGTGAGTGCAGAACTCCCTTCCCGCACAATACAAATTACAAACGCGATTTCCCTTCCAGCCCTCATCTGTTTTCATTCCTTCTCAGTTCTTTAACTCAAAACTCGACCTTGGAAAGTCTGAAAACATACACACATTTAACTGCTCAGTAATCTGTAAAAAAAAATTAGTAAGATCTGTCTAATTGGTTAAATAAACAACAAATGTTTTCAAGAGAAAATGCAGTCTGCGCAAACAGATAACATACACAATGTGACGTGTGTTGCGAAAGGCGTTCCTTGTTCCTTGTTGCAACAGATTAAACGTTTAGGCCATGTATAGCGTTGCCATCATAACACACACACACACACACACACACACACACACACACACACACATGAATATGTAGAGAGACTCAGCTCGATTAGATAATTTTGGATGTCCTTATATCCTTTGGAGATAACATCACAGGTCGAACTATCACCAGTACCCGTAACACCACGTTACATAAAAGCAACAACTCGCATATGACTTCCCCCAACCCCGTCTTGAAAGAACATCTTGATACGTTGTGCAGTCTCCAGCCAGCACCCTCTTGCCTAAGGGTTACCGAGGGTGAAACTACCCATGCCATGGGAGGTGGGGCTCCATATTGATCAGGCGTGTCTCCCTGGTTACCGTGCACAACACTCATGAGCTAGGCTACCACCTTCTCAGGCCAATGTCGCCATATTTCAGTACCTTGAATATAT
>JAUTXX010004075.1:0-10131 GCA_032273605.1 Panulirus laevicauda
CTCGCTCCTCGTGGCCCGGGAAATACGAGTATAATGCCCCAGCCAGCTGTCGGTTTCCCCCACCACGCGTCGACGTGTTTCCTTTTTACGCATCTGGCTTGAAACGAATTTTCATGCGCGTGTGTGTGTACGTAGGTGATCTTATGATCCTTATAGATTCTTGTTAGGAGGCGAACGGATCTCCTGGTCGTGTAAAGTATTTTTATGATTATTTCTTTAGTTTGGTGGGAGATCAGACTCCCCTGGGAAGCATCGTGGAGCGAGGGGTGTATAAGACCTTCCTTCATATGATTGGTGGTCTTACAGGCAGGGGCGAGGGTAAGAGGATCACGGGGCAAGGAGCGGTGGATGGGGAGGGAGGAGACTGGGGCAGGAGTGAGGGAGGAAGGAGAGTGGGGCAGGAGTGAGGGAGGGAGAAGAGTGGAGCAGGAATGAGGGAGGGAGGAGAGTGGGGCAGGAGTGAGGGAGGGAGGAGAGTGGGGCAGGAATGAGGGAGGGAGGAGAGCCGAGCAGGAGTGAGGGAGGGAGGAAAGCTGGGCAGGAGTGAGGGAGGGAGGAGAGTGGGGCAGGAATGAGGGAGGGAGGAAAGTGGGGCAGGAGTGATGGAGGGAGGAGAGTGGGGAAGGATGAGTGGCAAGGTTATAGACCGTGGTGGACAGGAGTGAGGAGCCAGCACCATAGACGACTTCCACCTGTTTCTCCACCCTCCGCCAGCCCCATCCACACTCCTCCTCCCCACCACCCACCGGAAAGTGAAGCCCAGCGTGGGCAGGCTCCTAGGGGAAGTGTGCTATGTAGGACTCCTCCTAAGTCAGCCGTAGGGAGCAGCCACTCTCCTTCAGGGGCGCCAGTCCGCCCTCTGGAATCCTCGTGTGCCGGGGAGACCTGACCCGGGCGTGGCCATTGGTGGGTCTGATGGGAGGCATTACTCTCGCTGACTGTGAGTCAGTTCTGGGTCTTACAGTTGTGTGGCGCTGACTTTCCGTAGGTCCTCTACCTCCACAGCTTGAGCTGAGTCCAAGCTGGTGACGCGAAAGGAATAGAAATTGCATCAGATCACTGGCTCCTCCTCTCAAGGTTGTGTTCTGGCCATGTTTGTGAACCACTCCATCGTCTTTAGTCCTGGTACATAGGTTGTGTCCATCACTGGGTCAGGCGGAGTGACCGAAGTATTAGGTCAGGTCGCCTCAGTGTACCGTCCTGAACGCTGGCTGAGCTACATCGGCGTCTTTACCATCTTCGACAAACGTTCCCTTTGACGCACCTCCAGTCCTGTGTCACCCGTCTCTCATGCCTCCTCCGTCATCCGCATGTAGTAGTCTCCCTCCACCTCCCCGACGTCTCTTCCCTCAGCCTGCGTCTTTCCCTTCCTTACCCCCCATGGCAGGAGAGGCCGGTCCCCCCGCGCCGCCGCCCTGCAGATGCCGTGGTAATTACACAAGCGAGCCGGGCCCGGCATCCGGCCGCCCGGGGCTGGGTGGCGGGCTGGCGTATTCAGCCCCCGCGCCATCACGTTGCGGACGCCTTGAGTCATCACACAGAGTCATTTTCTTCGCGTAATTGAAGTTGGTTTTAGGGGATTAGTTTTCCCTGTCTGGGGATGACGCTCGGATCTGTTCATTACTTATGGTGTACATGTAGATTATGGGTTACCTAATACACTCATGCGTCTGGTTAGTAATGCTGTGGTTCATGTGTCTTTGCCTGTTGCCTCTACCTGATGTATGTGATGTACGTGGACACTTGGCAACTCTCCTCGAGGAAATTATCCCCCCGTGATGGGTCCCTCACGGACGCAGAGCGTCGCCACTCCCCAGGAAGCCGAGCGAGGTAAACTCGCGCGAAATTTATCCCCGAACAATAAACAACAGTTGTGATCTGTTGACAGAGATGGCTGCCTCAACTTTAGAGCAAAACGAGGAAGGCTCGTACAGATTCCTTGCTGGAGCGACAGCCTGGTACAGCTGGTGAGAACTTAATCTGTTGAAAGTAGAGTTGTCACGGAAATTGCTTTTAAATGCCGGGAACACGTTGCTCTCCACTTGAGTGTAGGAGCAACACAACGACAGCTTAAATGGAGGTTGAACTATAGGGGGTAGAAGACCTCCTAAACCATTGCCAGGTATACGTAAGGTAAGGTCCTAGACCCCAGCTGTGTGGGTAGAAGACCTCTGAAACCATTGTAAGGTTTACATAAGGTAAGGTTCCAGACCCAGCTGTGGGGGTAGAAGACCTCCGAAACCATCGTAAGGTATACGTAAGGTAAGGTAAGGTCCCAGACCCAGCTGTGGGGTTTAGAAGACCTCTGAAACCATCGTAATAAGATGATGGCAACTTTCTGTCTCGTTACTGTCTACTCTTCTCAGTTCGGCCGGCAGCCCGGTGAGATGGGAGCCATAGGTGAGCCACTGGAACGAAGAGAGAGGCTCAGGAGGTGAGAGATAGGTAGGTATTACACACGTTTTCTGTTAATTTGGCTACTCTAGATCACATAAGTTACTTCTCGTAAAGTTTAACTCATAGTCGTTAATTAACTCATAGTCGTTAATCTTCTGCGTTGAAGAATCGACGGTGATGCTCTTAAAGTAATGTTTGATGTATCTGAGAAGCGCAATAGTGCTCATGTTAATGTCGGTCCGTAGGTAAGAAAGCAGATATGGTAACGTGTGCCACTAGACTTCGTACGAGTTCACGAACGTCAGGGGTTTGCCCCGTCACAGTGACATTGTCCCATTTAGCCCCGTGGGGTTGACAGCCCTTCCCACCCACACTAATCTCCTGCTTTCCCCCGTTGACGTAATTGACTGGGGTTTCCATGAAAACAAGACAAAAGATTACCCGACCTCCGCTCTTCGAATAGAAGATGGGTGTCTGTGTTGCCGACTAAAGGCCCCCGGAGTTACGATGATATTCAAATCGAGAGGTCGTCTGCCTCCTGTGTCTTGTGGGTTAGGGGTCACGGGGTCAAAGAGGGAGGGATGATGGTGGGGGTGGGGGAGGGGGGACTGTGGGAAACGTGAGGTCAGGCGAACGGACCCCCGCGCGCCGCTCTGGTGGCAGCACTGAATGTTTTGTGTTATTGTTGCTTGTTGTTCTGTTGCTACTCATGTCTTCGTTAGTGTGAGTCGCACGATTATTTTCTTTTTTTTTTTTGACTGAGCTCTACGAAAGGCGATAGTCATGATGGCTCGACGATGTGTTTAATTTCCTGATATTTAATTTCAGACATTAATTTTGTGTTTGGTTGGAATATACAAATATTTTTGGTTTGTTATTCATGGATTGATTTTCTTTTCGATAACTCATTGAGTGTTACTGATGAATATTAAGCAGTTTTCCTTCGTCACAAAATAATTAAGTCTCGGTAATCCGAAACGACCGTGGCGGGCGGCGTCGGCGGCGGTGAGGTCCCGCCATCACACCCACGGTCACGTGACACCAACAACTCCTCCGAATGCGTTAGTCAAGGTGTTTGAAACCTCGACTAAAATTCATTAATTCTCTTTGATGAAACAGTCTTCGTTGGGTTGTTTAAAACCATCCTCTTAGAATATTGTCCCATGTTCAGTGACACTGTAGAAGGGAAATATATTTCGTAGACTAAGCAAGCATACAATACCACGACTTCTGCGTCGAACACTTGATGATAAAATACGAACGCGTAGTGATACACAAACCGTCAAGAAAGATTAACAATCGACCAAGAACTCCGGGGATTCTCCCCTGAACCCGCCCCTTAGGATTGCACCAGTTCCTCCCAGTGCACCATATTTTCTCCTCGAGTTCTTTCAGTGACAGTTTGGTTACCCGAGCGACCATACCGCCGCTGTGAGAAGCTGTGTTATCGGCAAGGACGGGTGGGGGAATGTCGGCGTAGAAGAGCACAGCAACAAATCGGCGTACGGAGTAGTACATCGGGATGGAGAGAAGTAGGTCGGAGAAGGTAGTTATTCGGGTGGAGAAAATTAGATTAGGGCAGAAACGAGCGCTAAAGGCTTAGGGAAATATGTCGTGTCAGGTGAAACGAGATGAACCATTTGTTAAGAGGGAAGGGATAGAGAAGGGTTGCTGGGCCATCTGGACGCCTCGGAGCAGCCATCATGTTTGGCTGGCGGTGCGAGAGGAAGGAAAAAACACTCGGACTCACTCCATCATCATCATCATGATGGAATTGGTCTCATATCAGCCCCTGTGACCCGCCCCGCTAGACCCCATAGCAGCTGGGCCTGGGGTACCATATTATAGCCGTCCGTCCGTTCCTCCCTCGACGGAATCTCGTGTGGCAGTGACGGAAATGACGCTTTCTGTCACTACGTCAGTGTGACAGTGAGTGTGGTGGCCTGGGCGAATGAGCAGGGTGTTTGTGGGACGTGTTATAGACACGGTATCTTTGAGGGTTTTATGTCATTTATATTCAAGAGAAGTGAGAGAGAGAGAGAGAGAGAGAGAGAGAGAGAGAGAGAGAGAGAGAGCTGTTCATGTCAGCTTCATAGATCCAGAGGAACTTCACCGAGTTGAACTTCAGATCAAGTTGTCATCAGCACGAATGATTTTACTCCGACTCTCTTTAAGCTGAATTATGAACCTAATGAAAGGTTTAAGCGCATGTTCTTCAGTCAGTAAACTGGTGTTGGTTGGATGCGCGGCTTCGCTACGCCAAGAGCAGCGTCAACCCAGGGGTATGAACCCGTCACGGTCTTGTTTTTCTAACTCCTTGGTCGGCCATAATGCTGAGAGCTGTGACCCCCGCCGTCCGCTCGCTCGCCCTCCCCGACGACAGCCATCCGGTACCTCTTCTTACTCCTCCGCCTCCTCCTTCCCTCCGCTCCTGTCGCTGCTGTTTTGGGATGATCTCAGTCATGCTACTTCGGCGTCAGCGGGTTCTTTCTCGCCTCACACCAGCCAGCAGTCTGCTGCCTGCCGAAGGTGGTATTTGCGGCCCCTTCGAGTTTTGATAAGAACAGAGCATTTGGACAGACGAGGGAGACTGAGACACGAGCACTGGACTCGATAGCAGAACTTCGTGCCTTCTTAGATATTCAGACGAGATCTTGTCGTTCTAAGGACACAGTAACCCCGTCCTTTGAGCACGATGGTACGACTCTAAGGTATGATGGTCCCCTTGTACATGGCCTTTTTAAGGGTGTGGTCAAAGGCCAGGCCATCATAGCCAAAGGGTCTTGCGGTCGTGCTGGAAAGGGTTGAGGCCAGAGGTTGGAAGGCCATTGCTCTTATGTTATAAAACACCTCCTAAGTTAACGCTCTAGATAAGGGAATACACCCCCTTGTGTTTTTTTAAGGGATTTAGAACTATTTACTGTATGTATAGGGTGTAAGAGGAGGCCTGGTAGAGAGAGAGAGAGAGAGAGAGAGAGAGAGAGAGAGAGAGAGAGAGAGAGAGAGAGAGAGAGAGTAGCGTGGGAGGTGGGTGAGGCGGGACCATCCATCAGACCCGAGACCCGACCTCTTCAGGTCTGTTTGGTCACGAGGGAACTCCCAGGGTAGCCATTGTCTCATTTTAATCACCTCCGACCGGCTATTCCGGGAGGGGTTGACCTGTCTTTAGGACCCCGAGAAGCGCCGTCCGCTCTCACGCTGCGTCAGGTAAGGTCACGACTTGGAGGAGGAAGTACTTTATGCCGTGGTTTATGTAGAGAGGGATTTAGGGATGTTGTGGAGGAGAGGGATCGGCTGTTTGCTCTAGTAAGTTGTTGCTGTTGGTAGAGTGAGTGTCTCTGTGGTTGGAGGTCTGTTATTTCTTCAGTCCGGTACACACCATGTTTCATCGGCCGGGCGAGATCACCCTCCACCCCCTACCCCGAGTAAACACACACACACACACACGCACAAATAGAATCCTTGTATTATTATTCTGTACTCAGATACACGTTCTGTGAAGAAAAAGAAAATTATATTTTCTATTCAGTTTTTACAACTGGTATTTTTCCCGAAGTGATCGCGTGAGGTCATCTGTACCCTCGTAGTGTGATGTAGTTTTAGAAGTCTTCTACCTTCACATTTACGTGTGGGACCATATCTTACCTTAACGATGGTTTCGGAGGTTTACTCCTCTCAAAGTTCAGTCCAAGGGCAATTGCCGAATTATTCAGTGTTGCCCAGACTATGTTTAACAATAATTATCCTGTAATGTAGTTCAGTCATTGAGGCCCTAAGTCCCCAGGGGGAATCTTTTTGTGCAGTGTGTATCAATCATTGTTGTTTTGTTCGCTCCGTTCACTCAGGCTGTTGGAGGCCGCGGCTCGTAATGGCCTATGGAACCACCACATCCTGGCTGGCCCAGCTGGGGCTATACTCTCGCTCGGTCAGGGGAGAGGAGGTGTTCCTTGAAGGAACACATCCTGACGGAGAGTTAGTTACCTCTTTACATTTACTTTACGTTGCTTTTCGTTTCTCATCTCCATCCATAGCCTAGTGCACTTTAAGGTCGGCGTGTGGAGGCTCTTAACCACCACCGTAACTCGGCTAAGCTAACCTGAGGTGACTTTTTGAGGTTGATCTTTTCAAAAGCTCACTCTCGGTCCGAGTCCCAGGGTCGTCAAGATCACTTGCTTAGTTTAAAATCCCTTGCGCACTTCGGTACGACCCCCATGGGTGCGCAAGCATACGCTGGCTTGCCTCCGACCTGACCCTTGAATAAGGGCAGGTCAGAGGCCACTTCATCATGGCCGGTGGTCGTCCATTCGTGCTCAAGGGTCGTACCGTCGTGCTCAAGGGTCGTACCGTTGTGCTCAACGGTCGTATACCGTCATGCTCAAGGGTCGTACCGTCGTGCTCATTGGTCCATACCAGAGGGTCGTACAGTCGCCCTTAAGGGCTTCGGACCATGACTCACGTACCTGGCTAATCAGATGCATCTTGTTGACGTCCGTGCAGTAAGCTCAGGAGGATTCTAGAGGCTTGGTCATGAGGTGTGTTTATCTCACGGGCACCGCTATGGATCGTCCGCATCTTCTGGTTGCTGTGTCGTCTTTCGGCTCTGAAATCATTAGATTTTTCAAAACCAATATATTCGTGTTGATGAAGCGGTGTTAGTGTGGGGTGTGGGGGTTGGGCTGCAGTCTGTTGGACAACAAATTTTGCCTTTTAAGGTGAGACAGAGCATTCTAGAACAACCCGTCATGCCCTCCAGGGGTGGCGATGGGAATAAATAAAGGCAGACAGTATGAACTATGTACATGTGTATATATGTAAATGTCTGTGTGTATATATATGTATACATTGAGATGTATATGTATGTATATGTGCGTGTGTGGACGTGTACGTATATACATGTGTATGTGGGTGGGTTGGGCCATTCTTTTGTCTGTTTCCTTGCGCTACCTCACTAACGCGGGAGACAGCGACAAAGTATAATAATAAGAAAAAATGTATATATGCATGTATGGGCATTTTATGCATATCTATATGTATATGAGTGATTGGCCATTTTTTGTCTGTTTCCTGGGACTACCTTGCTGATGCAGAAATGGCAAACAAGTGTAACAAATAGATGAAAAATAAGGAATTAGTAGTTGGATACAAGGTTGTGAGATGTAGGAATGAATAGAAAAATGCATGGTGGACAGAAGAGATTAGAAATGCTGTGGAAGAGAAGAAAAAGGCATGTGGTAGATTGAATGAAAGGAAGAGGGAAGAATATAAGATGTGTTAGTGGAATGTTAAGAGCTGTTAGAGAAAACTAGAGAAAGAATGGATGAAGATTTTGGCAGAAAGTTGAGTGAAAAGTTTAGGGAAAATAAAAAGTTATACTAAAAGAGTTGCAAAAAAGGAAAGAGATGAGTGTGAGTGTAGATATTAATGTGAGTAATAAGAGGAGTTGCTGAATCAAAAGGAGGAAGTGAAAGAAAGATGGAAAGAGTATTTTGAACGACTGCTGAACTTCTTGGTCATCCAGTGATAGGTCTTCCTGGTCTTTAGCTAAGGGCATCACTAGCAACTTCTATTGCTCTACCTTTTCTTCATTTTTCTTTTCTGACAGTACTATAGCTGTCTCTCTTTGGTTCCCATTTCTCCTCTAAGTCCATCTTGGATGACTCTAACATTTCTTCACCCCCTGATGCTCCTCCAACTAATCCTGTGCCCCTCCCTGTAATCTCTTTTGGTCCTGATGGCATTCATCTCTATTTATCAGAAGAGTGTGCCTCTGAAGTTGTACCTGTTCTTGCTCATATGTTCTGTTTCTGTTTGAAAGCCAAAATTTTTCTTTCTCCTTAGAAGCATGCATTGATCCATGCCATCCCCAAGAAGGGTGACTGTTCTGACCCTTCTAACTATTGTCCTGTTGATTTGACATCCCGTACCCTCAGACACCTTGAAAATCACAGTCTTCTCTCTGATTACCAGTATGGCTTTTGTAATGCAAGATCCACTGGTGGATCTCTTGCCTATCTTACTAATGTCTGGTCATCATTCCTGAATGATTCTGGATAGTCATATGTAGTTACCCTTGACATATCCAAAACTTTTGACAGGGTGTGGCATCAAGGTCTCATCTCTAAGCTCCTTTCTGTTGGCTTCCCTTTTTCAGTTTACTCCTTCAAATCTAGCTTCCTCTCGGGTCAGTCTGTCTCTGTGGTTGTCGATGGATCAGCCTCCCCCTTTTTCTCCATTAAAAGCAGTGTGCCTCAAGGTTCTGTCCTGTCCCCTACACTTTTTTTTCAATGATTTCCTCTTCACAAATAATCAAATGCACTAATATGCTGCTGACTCAGCACTGCATTTTATCTACATCCTTCAGTTCTGCTCCTTCTATCACCTGATGTGCATCTTTTCTTGATGCAGCTTCTTCAGTAAACTCAGACTTGGACAGGATATAGCAGTTGGGTAAATGAAATTTAGTTAAGTTTAATGCCTCCAGCACCCAGTTTTTACTCATCTCTCTATCGAAAACTCCTCACAACTCTGTTCTCTCCTTTGATGGTTCTGTAATTACACCTCTTGAGTTTGTGAATATGGTTGGTATTACTGTAACAACAACTCTTTTTTGGAAACCTGCATTACAGGAATAGCTAAGTTCACCTCTAAAAAACAGGGTGTCCTGTTAAGATGTCAAAACTTCTTTTCTTCCGAACAGCTACTCCTTTTATACAAAGAATTGAGTCATCCTTGTCTTAAGTAGTGCTCTCACATCTGGGGTTGTTTTAGCTCTGCATCTTTACATGACAGAGTTGAGTCGAAAGTGGTCCACCTTATAAACTGTCCCAAGCTAACTTCCAAACTTGCCCTCTTTGCCCTATGCCGCAATGGTTGTTCACTTTCCCTCTTCTGTAGGTGTTACTTTGGTCTTTGCTCCTGAGAGCTGGCTGCTTTTGTGCCCCCACTACTAGTTGGACGATAAAATACTCAGCAAGCTGCTGTATCACATGATTACTGTGTGGCCATTGGCAACTCTCGGATGGCCCATTTTATTAACTGCTTATTTCCCTACATGTCAAAGCTTTGGAACTCTCTACCTTCTCATTTCTTCCCCAACATCTATGACCAGGCATATTTTAAAAGCTAGTATTTCACTTCCTCCAAAATTCATAAATACTTTCACTTGTCTTTTGTTTTCCCTTTCATTATTTTCTCTATATTTCAATAAAGTTCCAGCCTTGATATGGACTTTGGTCCTTGACTGGAGCCTTTAAAAAGAAGGGGGAAAGTTGAGGCAGCAGTTGTTACTTGCATGGGTACGGAGGCTGGAAGAAAGAAGATACAAGTGCAAGGAGCTATAGCAAAAAACGAAGTAAAAATGGCAATAATGGGGGCGAAGGTAGAAAAGGCACCTGGGATGGATGGGATTATGGCTGAATGCTGATTTATGGAGGAGAAAGTGGATAGAGCTAATGCATCTGATATATGTTTTAGCATGGAAACAGGAGGTCGTGCCTGAGGATTGGGTGAAAGTTCCTTTACTCAAAGAAAAAGATGCTAAGGATGTGTTTTGCAATTATAGGGAGATAAGTCTCTCTTCCCTGGGGATAGGGGAGAAAAAATACTTCCCACGTATTCCTCACGTGTTGTAGAAGGCGACTAAAGGGGACGGGAGCGGGGGTCTAGAAACCCTCCCCTCCTTGTATTTTAACTTTCTAAAAGGGGAAACAGAAGAAGGAGTCACGCGGGGAGTGC
>JAUTXX010004083.1:0-10130 GCA_032273605.1 Panulirus laevicauda
CAGAAAGGGAAGAATTTCCTCATCTCCAGTCCATCATACTCACCTTTCAGTTTGCCTTGCCATCTCAGCTAAGAAAAAATCTATTTACTGATCTCATACAAACTTTGTTTTCAGAAAACTAAATGAAACTAGTTACCATGGCTTGAAAAAAATAGTGAATTGCATTCAATGTCTTGAACTTCTGCTACATTAATACTTACAGAGCCCATCATGACCAGTCTACCTACATCCAAAGATGTCTCCCATCAGCTCCATATGACAGCCTTGATGAGTATCCATTAAAAAATATAGAGCAATGAATTCTTTTGACCAGCCTAAATAAGACAAGAAAAGAAATCACAAAATGAACATACCTCAATTATAAATGGAGCTAAACTGACTGCCACCTGGAAGACACAAAGCACAGTATGCCTTCCACCTGTGTGGACAGCACTTAGCAAAACAGACTTTACAGCTGTTTCAATTTCTCCCCTTAATGACAATTCTTCTTTATCTTTCCATGATACACACTGAAAATCGAAAATAATTCAATAAATTTTACAGAACTACCATTAAGAAGAACTCTGCCCTGAAGAACAACATATAAAACAACAGCATATAATATATATCATGTGCAGAAAAATGTTCACGGTAAAGTAAATTACTTTCATGGATAAAAAAAAAAAGTGATATTTAAGAAAACTTGTGTCCCCTTATCAATGGATATTTTCTGATTGAAATTGGCTAGTACTTATGGATATCCAAGATTTAAATTAATGTAGCATGTCAAAGTATTTTTCCAATACCAAAGTCCTATAACTTTATTAACTCATATGAAGTTAAAACCACAGACAAGAAAGAGGGAGAGGAGAAAGAATTCTACCTCCATCTTCACCGCAGATCTCTACTTTTCAAATTTCTTGCAAAAAGCAACCTACATATGAAACCACTTCTACAGGCAGTAATGCAAAGATTCAACATTTCAATATTTTTCCCTGTTCACACTGAAAATTTTGAAAGACACGCAAGGTATTGGTTAATGTCATCAGTGGTTTGAGACATTCTAAGGAATAACACCACCTAAAAGATAACCTATGATGTGGCAAAAAGCACACAAAAAAAAATGTGACAACTACACTGGGATCATTATAAGATGTGGGTTACAGTGAGAGAAGTGCATTCTACCAAACCAGTTCCCTTTGCATATATATGTGTGTGTGTATGTGTGTGTGTGTGTGTGTGTGTGTGTGTGTGTGTGTGTGTGTGTGTGTGTGTGTGTGAGAGTGCTTTATATACATCAGAAATGTCATAAATGTAAAGTTACATATGAGATATTGGTTAAGCTTGGATGCTACACCTTTTTTTTTTTCTATAAAGGACAATGTTTGGAAAACAGAGCATACAAGTTTGCTTCAGAATTATCAAGACACTGAAATCATTATGTCTGAAAGTATTCCATACAGGAATTTCTTCAAAAAAAATATACCTTACACAGTACAATAAATATCAATACCTTGCATACAAGAAGGTCAACACAGCTCCAAGAACTTCGGGTTGTTTCCACCAACAGTTTTGAAGTAAATTCAGAGGAATTATATCCCTCAATCTGCCTTCTTTCAGTTAAGCTCTTTATATTATGAAGAATCATGTAGAGGACCAGCCCATTCATCTCATTTTTGGCTTCATTAGATGAACTTTCATAATAGTACAACATGAGATGTTCCAAGAGATGGATCCCAAATGAGATTTGAACAGGATTTCCTTGATTCAGAAGATGACTACATACACTAAGAAGCTCTGAATATTGTCTATGTATAATCAACGTTAGGCTGTGCATTCTATTACACTGGGCAAATAAATTTAGGTAACAAGATATCATTTCAATGTCATATGGCTGATTATATCTGTTCATTTCAATGACAAATAGTTGTGCTACACAATCTAATCCCTCTGAGAAGCAAGAAAAGTAATGATCAAAACTTTCTTGCCTTAGTGAGTAACCAGCAGGAACATCACAAAAAATTTCTAATGTAAAAGTTAGCAGCTCCAGGGCCCAGGTAAACTTCTTATTGTCTATGTATGGGCGTAAATGACAATCCCTTAAAAAGTTATCAATTACAGAAAACACAGCAATAACATCTGAATGTCTTTTTGCTGGATTATCACAAACTGAGACCTCCTCAAGAAGCAGATTTATTCCCAGTGCAATGTCATGTGCATGTACAATTTCCACAGAATATAAGCTTTTGCTAATGGATTGATGGATAGAAGTAATTCTTTCCTGCGAAGTCTCATGAAAATTATCAAGCCCACTCACAATAGCTTCCCACAGGGCTGTGCCCCGACACCAACTTTCTTTCCTTCTAAAATGTCCAATGATGTCACAGATTTCAATAAAAGTAGCCTCAGATCCCATATGCTTCAGTATTGCTTTCATGAGATCACACTGGCTTGCTGAGCGTAGAACTATTTCCTGAGTACTAAGACAGCTTTCAAAGTTTCCAAGGGAACTTTTAACAAGTTTATAATTCCAAGCAGCCGTATTTGGCACAAGAGCCAAGGCTCGACATAAGTAAAATAACGGGATTCCGCCCCATGGTCTTCCATTAAACATTGCTTCTAGCAGTGAGTAAAGGAAGTCTTTTTGGAGTGCTTCATCTAAGGAATTAATAATGTTCACAAAAAATACAACAATCTGATCCCCAACAGTACTGACAGTGTGTGAAGGATGGCCTTGGTCACGAGCATAAAGAGAGTAGTCACTCAGTACTAACAAAAGATGAGAGTTTATAAAGGAAAGAACTCCCTTAATTAAAACTTCCTCAGGTAACTTTAATTTTAGCATCTTCATCACTCCCCACTGCTTTATATTCTTGTTGTCTTGATCAAAAATTCTCTTGAAAATTACAAGAATCCATGAGACATGAAGTATCTTCTGCCCAGGTCTACAACACACATTAATTAGATTATCTAGTTTTTCTAAAACAGGTTTCTGAACATGAACTTGTTTTTCTTCTAAGGTTTCTATGAGAAGAAAGATATCATTCCACAGTCTTAAAAGTTCATTATTTTTACCCTCAGACCAATACATGAATTCTGATGTGAAATCTTTTACTAGAACCGAAGATAAAAAATCTACACATCTTTTAAGCATATATTGAGATCGCTTTCTTGAAAGTGAATTTGAATGAACAAGACCATACTGAATGATCTTCCAAAGTGCATCATCACTCCCAAGTTGACAGAAATATCCCTCTTCAAATGTAATTTCAGCCATGAAGCATAGTATCAGGAAACCTGTTGTGTTCTTTTCCTCCACTTGGAAATCATGCTGAAGAGAATAAAACTTCTTGACAATGTGCCATAGTTTCTTAATAACTTCAAGCTTATCATTCTTCTTAACATCAACGTATGGCTGGACAATAAGAGTAAGAAGCAATGCTGTAATGTCAGCATTATGAGTGGTTTCCATCATTGCAATTGAAACATCTACCACTAATCTGACTGGTTGCTGCAAATCATGTTGTGTTACACACCAATTACCCTTTAATAGATTAGCATAAATAAGCGAAAGAATCTTGACTTTGTGGTGCTCTTCTTCAGCCATATTTTCAAGGCAATGCACAGGAAGGTTTCGGGATATGCTTTCAAATATCTTTCCAAGTAAATGGGCACCCTGTTCATCAAAACTTACTTTACTGTGTACTTTGGAAGATTTTGATATTATTTCCAAAAGCATAACAATTACACATGATAACTTTGGTATAAGCATCAGTTCGTTAGCTTTTACTGCATTTCTATCCTCTGAATTTTCTCGAGATTCCACATCAAAATCATATCCTTTCACAATTTGTTCGTCGTTAGAATTTACAAGAAAATTATCTATGGCGTGAGAGGCTTCTCTCCCTTCCACAGCTTCATCGACATGAGGCAGATAAGGTTCATGGGACGCTGAATCAACTGAGCACTTGCTAATAATCTTCTTTAACTGAGGTAACAGGCATTGTCCAACCAATTCCTGGTAAGTTTCATGTAGACTCTTATCATCTGAGATCGATAACCTGAGAGATGTCTTACTGATGTTTTCTATAACTTCCACTGCATGGCAAAGTAGTTCACATCTTGCAACTGAGAACTCCGTGTATTGAGTTAATTTCTTCATTAAAGATAAGTATTCATGGAAGTCTAATAATCCTAAATGCAATAGTTCAGCTGCCATTATATACTAAAACAGCTGGTACTGTATGCAACTTTCACTACAACAGAATCCTCACAGTTTTGCTGTGCAAAAAATTTATTTTCATGCATGTATTTAATTATTTTCATTTATATACTTAATACACTCCGTTACAGTTAGCGGAATCCTTATGGTTGGTGTTAGCTGCGTGTTGATCTAGTTAATATAAGGGCAATTCTCATCACAGCATGTCAATGTTTACATTCTGTCATGGTGTGTTTACAGTCCAGCGGATATACCACCCCTGACACCCAACATGACCAACGAACATTCATTACAGCGTATACTCACAGTAACAAACATATCTAGCAAACAGCAACCGATTAGCATCGAACACAAAAGCATTCATGGAAAGTTTGTGGTAAATAAATATGGGAGAGAGCAAATGTCATATCTATATGAATTCTAAACGTCAAGCAACCCCAATATTTGACCTGCTTCTATTACATCGAAGCACAAATGACATCTTAAATTACAATTATTTTTCTTCCAGGCTTTATGCATTTCCCTGATTCAGAAATCATTGTCATTTCTAAAAATAATTAACCGAATTAATGAAGTTTAGCAATGAAAAATATTCATTATCAATATTTCAATTCGTTCATTTTATAAGGTATTTCACAAGTTAGATATTCTGTGGAATGATGAACCATCTTGTGCGTTCAGCAAATAAAATTTACCCTGCAAATAAGTTACAAAGAAAAGGAAATTGACAGGAAAAAATAAACCTGACGTAATACCAAGGCTTTCATGTCGTCCCAAAAATGCGTATTTCAATATGAAAAAACAGTCATAAAAAGACTGTAAATATACTTCTGTTCACAGTCAATGAAAAACTACAATGTACATTAACTGAGCTTATCTGGGAAGATGCAATTCATATCCTACACAGAATAAAGGACAAGTGGTTGATTGCTAAATATTATACAGAAGGGTGAAGGCACGTAGACTGACACCAGAACCACAACGAGGGATATAAGAAAAAAGTGGTTGGCACCGACATCAGAATGATTAGTACAGTAAGACGACGATAGACTTAAATAATAATTATTTTTGGACTTGGAAAAAAATGGAAAAAAGAGAAAATGAGCAGTAAAAGAGTGCTGCAGGCAATGGAATTGCCAGTCAGGACTTGGAGATTAAAGAAAAAAAAATACTGTTATAACCAAAAAGTAAAGGACTCCTACTTATGGTTACTACTTGGAGTCATCTCGCAAGGAAGTGCTTCTAAAAGCTAAGAATCTTAAAGGAATGGTGAAATTCTGCGAGATATTCATCACGTAGAGCTCTGAAGAAGAGGGAGAAAAGAAAAGAAAAGAATTCAGGAGAGAGAGAGAGAGAGAGAGAGAGAGAGAGAGAGAGAGAGAGAGAGAGAGATGCATGGCAGAGGAGGGAGCAGCCGTCCTAAAACTTTAGATATGGCAGGAGTGTTGAGATGGTAATTTCAAACCGAAATTATGTATTTAATATCTATGCTAGTGATAAGGATCTTATAAAGGAAAGTATACTGATATCAATGGAGTTGTGAAACTTAACTTACCAAAGAGGTAAGCTCTCACCTGTTCAGCCAAGAGGGGTAAATGATAGCAAGAAGTGAAAGAGAAGGTAAAGGAGATTAAGGATGAGCCCTCTTAATGCAAAAAGCCTTTTGTTTCAAGAAAAAGTAAAGTAATGAGGGTGGGACAAAGCGAAAGACAGCTTCAATATGGTTATTAACTAAGCAGGAAGTAAGATTCAAGATTCTGCCTGAGAGACTCCCAAACCTGCCACCAGAGTCCCACATTATAAGAATCTTTAAGGCAAACTGTCTGCTGGCAAATAACAAAATAGCATCCAAGTATATATGTAAAAAAAATTTAACAAGTAATTCATATCCTGTATAGGGAGAAAACTCGAATATGCTTTTCAGGTTGGTCACCACACCTAAAGAAGTACAAAGAACTCATAAAGTACATATGAAAAAAAAAAATGGTACCAGAATTAAAAGAACTAAGCTACAGGAAAAGGCTACAGACTTTTCATTCACCTAACTTGGAAGACTGATGAGTGAGGAGTGACCTGATCACAACCTTTAAGTTTTTAAAAGAGATCAATGAAGTTGACAGTAGTACTCTGTGTGGAAAAAGGTTGAGAATAACAACTCCTGTCTGTAGGGTTCTCAAGACTTCTAATCTAACTTTCTCACTAAACCCAAATCTATTCCCAAAAGGAGTCAATCACTTTAAAATCTTTAGAAACCTAATCCTTCTATGCTTGTTTCATGATCCCTTTATTTCATGCATATTGATGCTTATCTATAAATATGATATAAATATGACATACAGGAAGAAGTAGGCAAGAACATAAGACAGAAGCAATTAGGTGGAAACATTAGCCACTGGCATTAGGTAAAAGTATAAGTTGGAACATTAGGAAAGGACATAAGGTAGACAAATTAGGTAACAGTAGTATGTAGGAACATTAGGTAGGAGCCTCTGGAAACAATGCACTACAGTTGCCCTTTGCTAGAGGCACTAAAAAGGCTTGAGAAGTGACACTGGAGCTGAACAGTTATGGAGTCTTTTGCCATGGCCACCCTCTTGAGGGTGTTCCCAGAAGGAATGGGCATCAAAGATACAGAAAGATAGACTTAATAATGATCATTACAAATCTTTATATTTGATTTTGAGAAATATGGAAAATAACCTCCCCCTACCTGTAAAAGTCTGCTTTTCATTTCTAATTTTGTAACACTCTTCGATCAGGACACGGGCCTAGGTTATGAATACAATTTTATCAATATAATTTATTCATCTAAACTTTAATATTAAATGCACCTAAAGTTCAAAACCTTTCTTACCTAAGTATTCCTGTTTCACCTTATCTCTTTCACAAATGGATGGTACAGCTGGTGATATCCCTTTTCCTCTGCGGTCTCTGATTACTTTTCCCCAAAAAGACTTACATATGCGATAATTGTCAAAGTAGGGCACACAGAGGTCCCTCTTTAAGACATTTTCTGACATACAGTTCAAAGACAGGTAATATTCTTTGATGCAAGGATTATTCTCCTCATGAGTAATGTTTGTAACAGTCATTTTGCAGCCTGATTCAGGATGTATCTTGTCAGCCCACTTTTTGTTGCCGTGGCCCCAAGTGAACGCATTTGTTTCATAGACTTTTTCAAAAGTTTCAGGATGAGGTCTCTTGTCTTTGGCCATGAGTCTGCAAGTAATCAGCATAAGATTAGTAATTTTGATTTTTTTCTACAAGGTACTTCTCATCACACCCCAAGGTGGCTTCAAGACTTTCTCCCTCTGAATGTACTAAACAACACATACTTATCCACTTGATATTCCTCTCATGTACTTCCTTTCTTCCAGAATTCTGCGATGAAATGACCATTCTTCCCCTCCACCTACTCTTACTTCAACTGGTTACATTTCTAATTCCATTTTCAGACCTCATCAGTCATTTACACCATGAAATATTTCTGAATGCAATTAGAACCACACTAACAAGATTTACTCAATCTTTTAACTGTTTTCTTTGTGTTCCTGCAATGTGGGTGCCTTTAAATATTCTTTAATCAGTAGCCTCCATTTTGCCCTCATCACACATGCAAGTAAAATATTCTATTTTCATATATTTCATTTACGTTTCCCTTTCTAACTTTCTTTCTTAAAAAAAAAATTCTTACTTTTATTTACATTCACACATCTTTCATTGACTGTTCTAGCTCCTTTATTATTTCGTGTAACTTTCACAAAGCTCATCACAGTGGCTGAACATAATATGACTAACTTCCAATTGCAATATTTTTTAACATATCTCCTTTACTCATTATTTCAATCATTATGTTTTCATTATTTATCAAAAGGTGTGGACTTTTTTTCATACTTGATAGCCATTTCCTGAATTAGCTAGGTAGCACCAGGAACTGATGTAGAAAGACTACAATTGCTTACATTCACTCTCTAGCTGTCATGTGTAATGCACCGAAACCACAGCTCCCTATCCACAACCAGGCCCAACACACCTTTCCATGGTTTACCCCTGCCACTTCACATGCCCTGCTTCAGTCCAATGACAGCACATTAACCCCTGTATACCACATCATTCCAGTTCTCTCTATCCACTGCTTGCCTTCAAAATCTTTTTCACTCCATCCTTCAGTCTCTAATTTGGTCTCCCCATTCTCCTTCTGTCCACTTCTGATATACATATCCTCCCTGTCAACCTTTCCTCACCCATTCTCTCTATGTGTCCAAAGAACTTCAGCATTCTTTTCCATTATATAAAAAGTCATATGCATAAAAAAAAATTTATTACTATATAACTGGGCCATCAGGAGAAGATTTTAGGGAATAATCTGCTAAAGGTTATAAAATGCAGAGAAGAAAAAATAAATGCTTGGTCTTCATGGTCAACAGCTTCACACGAACATGTCATCAGGTGACTGACATCAGAATATGGAACAAATGACAAAGTGAAAAATTTTTACAGAAACAAGAACAGTGCAGGTTAAGTGAGATGCTGAAGAAAAAAATGATACTGATACATTCATGCAATACAGAAGAAAGAAAATATACATCAGCAACCTAAACAACTCAACAGATACTGTGATACTCCCACTACAAACAAGCCCTTCTTTTTGCAGAGTGGAGGTTTGAAGCGAATTTTGTTTCCATTTGTACATGCATGCAACTGTGCTATATGAGTGACTGACTCTCTTGGAGGCCAGTAGTGTCAAGGGTGTAGTGAATATGTAGTCAAAAGGGATGTGAAGATTCTTTTGTTAAGGACAACGCTGATGACTAGAGGGTACAGGCTGCAAACAGTTCTGGGAGGTGAAGTCCTTTGCTACAACCAAGTTGTGTGAGGCTGGATTTCCTGCCTAAACTGTTTGCAGCCAGAGCATAATTGCAAGTCAGCCAATCTCAATAACACCATCTATTGAGGAATTTGTTGAAGTAATTCAATTCCACGGATCTCATTAATAAAGTGTCTCATGGATCTCTTCACTCGTTATTGTTCAGAGAGCATGCTTATTAATCATTTATTAACGCCGATGCCCTTCAGTCACTTTTGTTCAGAAAGAAAGCTTAATGAATTGTATCATTAACTAGTTAATCAAGTTATCCCTATAACATTATCATAATTTCCTAATTACTGAAATGATGGCAAGGCTCATGAAGCTATCCCTGCTTAACTAAAATACGATCTAACATTAGGAACCACTAGTTTCAAGAATACAGCAACAATTGTAAAGCAAATTTAGAGCACTCAACAACATTAATTGGGCAATAATAGTGAGGGTTATGTACGTTACAGAATATGTGGAGTCAGTGTAACAGTAGGTAAAACAATGGGAAAAATATATGAAAACCTTAACTAACCTCTACTTAGAACAGAGATGTACAACAGAAATATACCAAAAATGAAGTGCTCTACTTCTGGAGATTGCACAAATCACCTGGTTGTGGTGAAGCTGGCCACTCAGACTGGTGTTGGTTATTAATGTTCACAGGTGACTGTGCAAGCTCAATCATGGTTGATACTGGTATATTCAGACTAAATCACTCATTATCTAATTCTAGATACAATGTAAATATAAAACAAAAGATTACCAATGTTTACAGACACCACAATACTCTTCTTAACATCAATTTGGGCTTATTGCTCTGGTGTGATTACGTTTCTTGTGTTCAACCACAAAAGAATATAAAATGAAAGGCAATCCATACCCAATGAAACTTAAGGTCACCTACATTTGCAAAATCTTTGCTACACTCAATATAATTCTTATAACTACATCTTACCGACTGACATTACTTTCGTCAATATTTCAACGTTAGAACAGTCAACCCCTGTTGTGAATACTTACCATTTACTGATCTAGGCTGAAAATTACTTAAGTTTGGAGTTACAAGAA
>JAUTXX010004094.1:0-10130 GCA_032273605.1 Panulirus laevicauda
TGTATATACATGTGTATGTGGGTGGGTTGGGCCATTCTTTGTCTGTTTCCTTGCACTACCTCATTAATGCGGGAGACGGCGGTTAATTATAATGATACTATAACAATATGGCTTGAGGTGAGTTGCCAAAAGTTTGGTAGAATGCCTTTGTAGTGCCATTATATAGAGGCTAGGGAGACAAAAGTGAATATTCAAATTACAGAGGTGTAAGTTTGTTGAGTATATCTGGTAAGATGTATGAGTGAGTGCTGATTGAGAAGGTAGTGACGCATATAGCATCTGACTGGGTTGGAATTTTATGGCTTTAGTAGTGGTATGTGATGTGTGGTAAAGGTGTTTCCTTTGAAGAATCTGTGTTAGAGGTACATGGAAAAAGAGAAAGATCTGTGTGTTGCATTTATAAAGATGGAGAAAGAGTATGGTATGATTGATAGTGATGCTTTATGGAAGTTAATACAAATGTATAATGTGGAAGGAAAGCTGTCAAGAGAGTAAGGCGTGTGTGGAAGTAGGATGAGAGGAGGGTAAGTGGTCCTAGATGAAGGAAAGTTTACATAACAGTTGTGTTATGTCTTCCAGGCTCTTTAGTCTGTTTATGAATAGGATGATGATGGAAGTGAATGAGAGGTTTACAGAGAAAGTTATGCTTTTAACATTATACATATATATATATATTTTATTTTCATTTATTTTATTACACTTAATTGCTGTTTCCCGCGTCAGCGAGGTAGCGCCAGGAGACAGACGAATAATGGCCCATCTGCTCATATACACATATATATACTTAAACGCCCATACACGCACATATACATACATATAAACATATACACATAATGCTACCCTGCTCCACAGGAAATAGCATTGCTACCCCCTGCTTCAGTGAAGTAGCGCCAGGAAAATTGTAGAAGGCATGGTTCCTAACTTAAATTCAGAAATAATATCTTATTAGCATGACAGGCATAGAAGACTTTGTAAAGCACTACCTCTGGAATGCACAAGAAGAAAGAATATTTCAAACATCCGGGGCCCAGGTCTCTTCAATTCCTTGCCGTTTACCATCAGAAACAGCATGGTATGCACAATAGAGAAGTTCAAGAGTGCAGACTCAAGTGAGAATTACCAGAAGCTGATGTATGAGTGTGGGAGAGTATTTAAAGGAAGAAAGTTGGGAGTTGATTAAAAGTAAGGTTATAAAGTTTAGGAGGAAAAAGAGACAGGTTGGTTTGAATGCATATTTGAATGGAGAGAACCTGAAGCAAATGAAGTGTTTTAAATACCAGAAAGTGGGAATGGTAGCAAATGGAGTCTTAGGAGCTGATGTAAGCCATAGGGTGGCTGAGGGGGCTGAGTTCCTGGGTTCATTGAAAAGTGTGTGGAAAGATAGGTCTATAAGAGGAAAGGTGGGTATATATGATGATCTAAGGTCTATGAGGGGAAAGGTGTGATGGTCTAACAGTCCCAGTGGTGTTCATTGGATTAAAGGTTAGGGCCATAGATAAAAGGTACAGAAGGGGGTGAATATGGTGGAAATATAATGTCTAAGGATGATATGTGGAGTGAGGAGGTTTGATTATGTAAAAAATTATAGGATAAGAGAGAGGCATGGTAATAAGAAGGGTATGGTTGTGAGAAGTGAATAGATTATAGTGAAATGGTTTGGATGGATGAAGAGGATGAGTGAGGAGAGGCTGACATAAGAGAATTTTCTTGTCAGGAGTGGAGTGGAGTGGACAAGAAGTGGACTGAATTGGAGATGGAAAGATGGAGTGAATGATGCTTCGAGTGATCAGGGCCTGAATGTGCAGGAGGGCATGAGGCATGCATGGGATAATGAATTTGAACAGTGTGGTATGCAGAGGAAGACATGCTGTCAGTGGGCTGAAGCAGGACATGTGAAGCATTCAGAAGAAATCACAGAAGGATCTGTGGGGCTTGGCTACAGGTAGAGCTTTTTGTTTCAGTGCAAAATGCTATAGTGGAAACAGCAAACAAATATGAGATACCTTATTAATGCTGTTGCTTCATGCTCCAGGAGTCCCTTTTATCTTTACGAGGCTCCAGCAGCTTCAAGGAAACTGGCCACATCAGGCTGTCAGGAACATAGGTAATATAGTGTAGTGATGTGTATGCATCCATGTAATTACATACCTTTACTGTATGCAAGTTTTACACTTGTGGGGACCCATCTCTTGAACATTCTCTACTGCCATACAACTTCTTTGATATATGTATGCTCTCTTCATTAACGTTGTCCTTAGTCCTTCTATTCCATTCATCTACCACGCTTACACTATAAAAGTACTTCTTTACATCTTTTTTTTAATAGGTTTTTTTTGCCTGGTTTCATGTTTATGTCCAATGGTTTCTCTTTCCTTACATCTCTCAAAGAACTGTTCACTGTCCACATCATCAATCTATATTTAAACTTAATGGAAAAGTTGTGAACAGGTCCCTCCACACTCTTCTCTCTTCCAAATGGACAAATTTGAAGCTTTAGCCATTCCCTGTAACATAGTTCTCTGGTTCCATCTCAGTTGTCCTCATCAGGACCTGTATTATATATGATTATATGTGGTGACAAACATGAGAAGCATTTTCTAGTTTTGGCCTCATGTGGGATAGGAACTCCTTGCTATGTATTTTTACTTATCCGTATGCTTGAAAGCTGTGTTGCTGGGCTCTGCGAAAAGTCATCGTTGGGAGTAGGATCTCATTGGACAACTTATGACTTCACAGGAGTTTACATTTTCCTGCTACTGGAAATAACACAGCCCTGGGCTGCAGAAGCCTATTGCAAGGTTGTAGGGAACATCAGGAATCTTTTATAGAAATTGTCCTTAGGGTATTTATAAATGAATACACTTGAAAGCTACTCTGATATTTGTCAAAAGACTGTTTGTCTCCTTTACTGTATTCCCCTAATATGGGACTGTGCCAACTGATGAGGGACAGTGTTGACTCCCAAGCCCTTCTTACACTCAGAATCCTGAAACTTATATCCTGCTTAATGTTAATCTTATTATGGCCTTCTTTCACTTTGTCCCATCCTCATTACCTTGCTTGGGTTTAAATTCATCTACCATTTATCAAACCAATTTTGGGGTCTGTTTAGGTTCTTTTGTAAGCTGATGCTTTCCTCCTCACTTTTCACATCCCTCATGACTTCTGCATCTACAAACACCTTCAAGTAGGAGTCCGTTTAAGGGCAGTAAGTAAGTGCGAGATGTCTTTGTTTTGGTGGTTATATCGTGGGCATGAAGGGTCTTGAGATATGTTGAAATAGTGTTTATAGTGTTGTAGGGATAGGTGAGAAACTCATCCCATGTCCATGTTTCAGTTACTTATGTCAGGGTCAGGAGGACTTTGCTGCCCTTAATCCTTTCTTCACTTCCATACTTACACCTCTACCCTTCATTGTTCTCTTACAAGACTCAGTGACTTTTTTTATTGTGTACTGCTCCTCCTTATCTCTCCTTCCATATCATCAAGCTTACCCAAGATATCTCCCAAATACTTGAATTTTGTCGCCTCTTCCAGTCTTTCTCCTCCCATATCTGTTACCCAGTTTAATACAATTTCTTCTCTCACTATAGGGCTTTGCAAAAATCAATACTTTCATTCATTTTCCATTCAAAGACCATTACTTCACTTTTACTCTCCTTTACCTTTAGTTGCTTATGCTTACACACATCATAAAATGCACTCACAACCTTCTGTAACCCCTCTTCACTTTTCCTGGTATACTTAACAGACTTGTTCATCTATAACTACTACATACATCCTTAGAACATTTTTCTTTAAATAAAAGAACAGTAATAGCTTTCACCCAGTCCCCAGGCACAACCTTCTCTTTCCATGCTAAATTACATATCAAATAAGTTCACTCTATAACACTCTGTCCTCCATATTTTAATATTTCAGCCATAGTCCCATCCACTCCAGGTGCCTTTCCTACCTTCAACTTCATTATTGCTCTTTTTACCTCCATTCTTGCTATAGGCCCCAGTGCTTGTATCCTTTTCCTTCCATCCTCCATATCCATGCATGTAACAACTACTGCCCTATCTTCTCTCATTCTTCAGTTTTCAAAATAATATTTTCATCTTCCTTTCACATATTTCTTTTGATTCAGCAACTCCCCTTCTTTCCTTCTCATATTAACATTTCCACTTTTATGTCCATCTCTCTCCTTTTTCACCTCCTTCAAGAACAGTTTCCTATTTTCTCTAAAATTTTCATTCATCCTCCCAAGTCTTCATCCACTCTGCTTTCCTCTATCGCAGTTTTAGCATTCCACTCACACATCTTATATTTTTCCATCCTCCTTTGCTGAACTTCCACTTGTACATTCCTTTCAAGCAATCTTCCATATGCCTTTGGTATTAGCCTCAGTTTTCTACATGATAACAATTTTAGTAATGAACTAGTTTGAGTGAACTCAGAAACACTTCTTAAGCAATATTGAGGAATGAAACATCTTGAAATAGCTTGAACTTTACACTCTAGAAAAATGAGGAGAAAGATAGACAATGCATGGTGCCAAATGAGGGTATAAAGGACAATATACTGTGCCTAAAGGCCTCTCAACAAGGAAAAACAGTTTTGGCTCTATAAATATACTATTAGATATATCTGAAAGATATCAAACAAAAGTGTGTGAGGGTCCAGAACATTAGATAAAAAGACTATTCAGTGGAACACCAAGCTGATTAAATAACATACATGGGACAAGTACAGAAATATTTAAGGATGAAGAGAAAGATAGACAATGCATAGTGCCAAATGAGGGTATAAAGGACAATATACTGGGCCCAAAGGCCTCTCAACAAGGAAAAAACAGTTTTGGATCTATAAATATACTATTAAATATACCAGAAAGATATCAAACAAAAGTGTAGGAGGGTCCAGAACATAAGATAAAAAGACTACTCAGTGGAACTCCACGCTGATTAAATAACATACATGGGACAAGTTCAGAAATACTTAAAAGAAACCTTGATAGATGGATGAAAACAGCTCCAGATGAACCCAGGATTGACAGTTATAATTTGTTCTTGGCATTAGAGAGAAACAGCATTGTTATCCAAGCAAGATTTGCACTGAGTACATCATGATAACTCTGTTTATCAGTAAATCTCTTTGAAAGTATTCATAGGTAGGTACTTTAACTCTGTTTATCAGCAAATCTCCTTGAAACTATTCATAGGTAGGTACTTTCTTTCTAAGCTCAGGCTCATTGAGGACTACTGTCAACAACTGGTACCTCTGACATTGTAGAAAGTGTTATTAGGTTAGTAAACTTGTATCATTCCTATTTCATTTTATTTTTGTAACCCTTTTTGATAGTATGAAATTATACCACACAATTATAATGATAAATGATTAACCTAATGAAGAAAAATGCAACCAAAGCTGAAAATATGTGGAGAAAATATATGTTATGAAGACTGGAATAGGATGTAATAGGGGGAAATTATTTCAAGTAAAGTCAGTACACAAACAGTGTAGATTGTTATTGGTGTATGCATTGGTTAGAATGGTGCTCTTCACATAGGAGTCTGCAAGCTCAAGTGAACTTGATGTGTTCCTGGTGCTAAGGTGGAACTCAGGAAAACAGGTTTCTGAAATGAGACAGGAGTCAGTTATTCATTTCTACTTGAGGACAGGTGGTTTGGATGGAAAAGGTCTAATCCTGCTGCAAAGAACTGAGTGCTGAGCATACTGAGGATGGACTGTATAGGGAGGATCTTTGTTTCATTGTATAGGTACTGAGTGTTTATGTTTGCTAGGCAGCCAATTATTGTTCTGAGTGCTATATTTCTTTATGTGTTTTGCAGTTTCATCATATCTGCTTTTTACAGGGTAAGGCATAGTTTAGTAGGTTAAGTGTTGGTAGACGATACCAATGTGATTCTTTCTCGTCCAAATCTAGTACCACAAAGTGTTCTGAGGGCATTTAGCTTTTTCTTTTGTGAAAATGCTTGCTTTGTTGGGGGTTAATGTAACTTGTGTGTAGTAAGCAATCCCAAGAATAGTTGGAGTTTTGTCAAAAGTGAACAATTGTCCATTCAGGGTGACGGGAGGGTGTACATTGGATTTATGTTTCTCATATCAAAAAGGTGACTGATGTCTTCTGTGGAAATGTAGGCACTCTGTTTTGGAAGAGCCACTGTTCCAAGTAATGTAGTGTTGCATGTTTGTTGTTGCACAGAGTTGGCTGCGGTGAAACAATTATGAGATCATCAGCATATAAACGGTGTGCTGGAGGTGACAGGTCAAGGAGGAAGAGATTGAAGAGGGCCTGAAGAAGAACTACTTCTGGGTTTTAGAAGTGAAGCCTTTGTGATCTGCAAAGATGTTGGCTACACACCTTATACAACCCAAATCACCTAAGCACTCTATCCTTTACGTTTTCATTAATCCATTCATTTGTTCCGTATCTCACTTTAGCACCCTTATTTTCACTAGATTTGCTCCTCTTAATCCATGCAACTCTATTAATCTAACTTCACAGATTACACTCTCTTTGTTACAAGATAAATAATCAGTTCATAGGAATATCAATCTTAAAAGATATTAAAATTGCATATAACTTATAATGCAGTAAATGAATCTGTAAGGATACCGCATATCAAAAATACTAAGCCTAAGTCTTAAACAAAATCTTTTCATTATAAAAGTCTCTTAATTTTCATGGAAAAACCATCCTTCAGAAACACAAAGGCTCATGAGTATGTCTTATTTTCATGGACCTACAATTACTAAAGTTCTATACCTTTCAAATGAACTGCAATATGTAAGAATTTGTAACTGCAAATATTTCAATTCACTGCAAATCTCTGAACATGAACAGCAAGGTATCAAATCCAAAATTTTGTCTATATACTTCATTACACATCAGTGACTCGTGGATAAGATTCACATCTAGACCTACCTGTTCTGTACAATTTTCAAGTCTTCGAACAACTCTCCACACTCATTATATTTGCATTCCTTACATAATACAAACACACTTTTCCTCCACCTTACTTGTGAGTGATCATTATTATTTATTTCCCAAGACCAATACCTATGAAAGAATCCTGGTATTACCTAGGTCCTCTTTCTAAAGGCTCCTGCAACCCAAGGCTGTGCTACTTCCAGTGGTAGGAAAATGTGAATGCCTTTGGACTGATAAGTTTTCTGACAAGACTGAACTGCCAGTGACTTTTATACTGCGGTGTAACCTCAAACAGGTGGAATGTATGATGTGAGATACCACATCATAAACACAGATGATACAAATCTAGGTGATATTACCCTCATATCAATACCAGAAAAGCTAAAGTGCTACGCAATCTACCTGTAAATGAGAGGCATTGATGTAGTCATCTCTGGAAGATGGAAGAGTCACTCTAGTATGGTCATATGGTAGAATGTCAGCAAACCGATTCTTCAGCGGATAACATCGAGCAACTGATACCTTCAGTTCTCCACATTCCTTTTCCTGAAACATTGTAAAGATGCATATGAAAAAGATTCATAATACAGTAAGAGTTAGTAATGAATTCTACTAATGCAACCTTTGCATAATACGACAAAGGTGTAACATACATTGTGCAAAGGGGTTCACACTCAGGATTTTACGTTACACTTAATCACCATTGGCATGACAGAATTTCTAAAAGGCTAGTGTCTATCTCAGCAATGTCCACCTTCACTCTATGCTTCCACTTCACTATTGATCTCCCTTACATCTTTTTCTCAATTCTGACTAGCATTCTTATGTCATTCTTCCTCTATCCATACTCTACAAAGTTATAATTCATCAGAAATTCCTTCTTTAGTAAAAATTCCTTTCCCTGCATCATATGTCAATGTAAGATTCTCATTTCTCATCTTTTGCCATTTACCACTTATTTTTGCTGTGCACTCACATTTCATTACCACTTATCACTGAAGTATCCCTTCAATGAGGCTTCTCATGCATGTGGGTCACATTCTTTCCCTCTAAAACTTTCCTCACAATTAAGCTTTTCTTAAATTTTCAATTAAGAGGAAAGTCTTGAAACCTTAAAAGCGTAACAAACTGTAATGTCATGCAAGCTGTGTTTACATGACCAAAAACATTGACAACATACAAGCCATCTCTCCATTCATCCCTTTGATACATTTGTTTATAAGAGGCTGTATTTGCTCTGCAAAACCATCTGGAAAAGTTATTCACTCAAACACATTTTCATCCTTCAAACTTTGTTACTCCCCATTTCTCCCTTTCATCCTTCATTATATGTTATGCCTAAATCTATTACACTTATTTGTACTAACTCCAAAAAACATAAGATTCCTAACTTTGTGAGTGCAAGCTTCTTTGCCTTGTTTACAGCCCTAAAAGTCTATGATGGACTCTTTCCTTAGATGTGAAGTACTACACAGTCTTGGGGATCCTGATTAAAACTTAATTTCGCTTAAACATCACAGCAAGACAGAACACAGAGGGTCTTCAAAATCTTTCCATGAATAAGATTCTAAACCCCATGGAGACATACGATTTGATTTTGATCTTGAAATTCATATGCAATGTAGGAAATAACCATAGTTAAAAAAAAACATACAAAAATTACCACAATCTCAACTAGCTCCTTCCATTTCAATTCCAAATTTGTTGGTCCATTCAAAGACTTGCGATCCAGTCCTTCCACCACCTTGCTTAAGCGTTCCGTTTCAACAGCAAGTTTCTGCAGCTTTTCATCATCTGACAATGGATCCACAACTGTTGGTTTTCGATTCTGAAAGAGCAGAAATAAAAATCAAATGCATTTTAAAACTAAACCAACTAAAACTATCAATGAGAAGGATTCCCCAGGAGCATTAATTCATTTTAGTAAACTGCAAATGGATTCAAGATGTGTTGGTGAACATGAGCCTAACAGCATAAATGAAAACAACTGGAGAAATCTTCCTCAGTGAACTTTGCAGAGAAAATGGAATTTATTTTTTAATCACAAGCTTGAAAACAAATTATTGAAGATGCTTGCACTTACTGTCTTGTTGATATACTAAAACAGTAATCAATATAAGAAAAAATATTTGGTTCCAAACTGTTACTTTACCCAACTCTCCCTTAATATCATCTTACAAAATGTACTGGGATGATCATGTGAAATCTTAAACTTCTATCATTCCTCTTTCCTACCCAAATATTCATGTCTCCCACCAAAATGTTGCTTGATTCCATTATTATATATAGACATTCAGAATATGGTTGGGAACAAAGCATTTACCTCTTCACAAGTTTCCTCTTCCAATACAACAACACTTCCCTCTGAGTCCTGAAGTTTAATTTTTTCTTCATTTTACTAAATATTTCCTTATATATCTATGGTACAGCTTTGAATTATCAATCATCCTATTAAATTTTTCCTACATTCCTGTCCTTAATTCAGTCCTTTGGATTTTTGAAATGTTGAAAAATGCCTCTTTCTTTCTGATCCTCCCACTCATTTCCTACCCTTGGTACCCATTTAAAAACTTACGGTAACATTAAACTAAAATTTGGCAGTGGACTTCTATTTCTTACTTTATGTTGCTATAGAAATCATTTAGTTCTGAACAGTTATCCCTAGTGTATTATCTAATGTTATCATATCTTCTTTATTTCCTTAACTTCATAAGCTGCACATCCCATGTCTACTGGCTCCAACAGATTTCTTGCCTTACTTCCCTCTCTTTATGCCTCTTTTATTCTATCAGCATCAATCTGCATCCTTCTCTCTCATGCTTTCCATCTTCTTCCCACCCATTTTTTGGCTAAAGCCTCAAGTTTGATTTTATCCACTTCAGCAACCTTTTTCCTCTCTAATGTTTAATACTTATATTTTACTTTTCATAACATATATGCCACTTCCTGTGTTAGCAATGTAGTGTCAAGAACAGAGAGCTGAGCCTAAGAGGGAAAATCCTCACATGGCCCCCCCCTCCCTGTTCCTTCTTTTTGAAAAGAAAAACCTGAAGGGAGGATATCCAGCCACCTGCTCCCTCCCCTTTAAGTCACTTTTTATGACACACAGGGAATAGGTGGGAAAAATTCTTTCTCCCCTATCCCTAGGGGAAAGTTGAGAGTAAATGTGAATAAGAAGGTATTACTAATG
>JAUTXX010004115.1:0-10129 GCA_032273605.1 Panulirus laevicauda
ATTCTTTCGTCTGTTTCCTTGCGCTACCTCGCTAACGCGGGAGACAGCGACAAAGCAAAATAAATAATAAATAAATAATATATATTATTGTATTTTATTCATATTATTTATATTTTTCAAAAGAGGGAACAGAGAAGGGGGCCAGGTGAGGATATTCCCTCAAAGGCCCAGTCCTCTGTTCTTAGTGGTACCTCGCTATTGCGGGAAATGGCGAATAGTATGGAAAAAAAGAAAAAAAGATTATATTATACTTTGTTACCATCTCCCGCATTATTGAGGTAGCTCTAGGAAACAGATGAAGAATGTCCCATCCACTCGTATGCACATATATATATACGTAAATGCCCATACATATGCATATATATACATATACATGTCAGTGTATATGTACATATACATACACATACACAGACATATACATATATTCTCATGTACATATTCATATTTGCTTGCATTCATGTGTCTCTGGGTGAGTTAGGCAATTCTTTCGTCTTTTTCCTTGTGCTACCTCACTAATGGGGGAGTTCATGCAGCAGTTCAAGGTGTTTGAATTTAAAGGAGTAGCTGTTAAGGTTCAGATTTGCTGGTAGTGTAACAAGCAATTAACATATTAGCACAGAAGTAATAGGGCATCTAAGGCACATGAAATCCAGAAATGTGCATTTGCTTTAGAGGAAAATTGTTGAAGGACCAATGTATAATGCTCATTTGCATTTAGGTATTTCTATTAGGTTTATGTAGACATTTGTAACTTATTTTTTTTGTGTGAGATTATGTTGATTAGAGTATCATTAGATGATGTTGATACAAGAATTAGAGACCATTGATGATGAAATTCTTGGAAGAAATGGCTGCATGGGCATAGTTTTCTCTCCACAATGCATTTTTGTGTGATGTGGAGAAATACTATGCAATCTTTGTGAAACCCATCTTTTGTATTATTTTTGGATGTTTGATAAGTTTTGTATTATTGATTGCTTATTTTCTTCAGCAAGAGTTATAGGTTCGATGGAAAAAACAAAACATAGTCACAAATATCAAAACTTGAGCATTCATCTTACTCAAACAGTAGAAAAGTTAAAGATCATTAATATATTAGTTTTTTAAGCAAACATGCATGACGTTTTGCATACTAAAATGTAAGTATTCATTTTTGTTCATTCATAGGAGAAATTTAAGCTGATGAAATTGTAAATCTTTCTCCACTGATTATGAGGGTATTATTTCTGGTTGAATAGAAATAGCCAGCTTTGTTTTCTAGAATAGTAGATTGATGAGCTACCTTTAAAAAGTATTTTTATGTTGTTTGCTCTTGACCCCTTTGGTGTTGAATTAGCTTATTACAATTTTTAGCTCTTGAATAATGTGATATAGCTTTGCCAGATGAGTAACTTCCTTCTTTGACCGTATTTTCAGTAACAGCAGTATTGATTTGATTGTATTGTGTTATCACTGACTTTATGCTTACAGATTATGTAATGTGCAGGATTTAAAATGGCATGATTTTATTTTCAAATATTTTGTCTATGATCTGTTTAGATGAAATCTATAAAAAAATATCATGAATAATATTGGATGTGAGAAAAAGTGTTTTTGTGCCATAGAAATTAGAAAATGAATTAGCGTATCATCTTGGCAAAGTGAGATATAATGCAGTGATAATTGGACTTACTGTATTTTTCATAGATATAACTGGAGGTATCTAAGTATTGAAATGTTTACACATAAGGTATTCCCAGTTAGCTTTGGTTATTTTGTTCATTATTACTTTCTGATCATGAACTTAAGGTTACCTTGTATATAATATCTTTTATTTATTATCATCCTATGGAGAACTTATAACAAGTATACTGTATTTTTGTTTTCCCCTGTATTTATTTGTAAATATACATATGTTTGCTTTTCTTTGTATGTGCATGTTTGATTGTGCATATGATTGTGTATGATTAGTGTGTATGTAATTAGTTGCAGGTATGGGTGAGTGGAATTATAGAATGTGAGAGAAATAAATGATGAATATTAGAGAGTGGAAGTGGCAAATACTTTTAGAAAGGGAAAAGTAGACAGCTGTGTGTGGAAAAAAAAGTTTAGGGGTGTTCGGACCTTTGAATGGAATGCATTGAAGGGGTATGAAATGAGGCCTGCAAGTTGATATGGAAAGTTATGCGTACATTTTCAACCTCCTTCCAAAACATTTTCTCTTTGTCCTGAAAGTTTGCTTATACTCACTCACCCTAACTCTCATTTGCCCTCCTTCTCAGCCCCTTCATTTTCCTCTAGACCTCCTTTGACTCTCTCACATACATTTCCAAACTACTCACACACTCCTTCCCCATATGTTATTCCCATACACCTTTCTGTTCTCTTTCACTAGCAATTTACTTTATTATCCCACCACTCACACTACTCTTTCCACCTGCCCACCTTGCACCTTCTGCATCCCACATACTGTTATTTCACGTGCCATTACTGCTACCCTGAATAACTCCCATTCCTCAGTCACTCCCCAAGCATTGTTTACTCTCACATTTTGCCATTTTACTCACAATATCCTTGGATATCTCTTCACACAATCATTTTTTTTCCAAGCTCCTTCATTTTCACCACCGTATTCTCACCTGTATCATTTCCTCCTTTCCAAAATCCTTTACATATCTTCATCCTCGCCTCCATCAGGTAATGGTCAGACATCCCACCAGCTGCCCCTTTCAACACATTCACGTGCAAGTCTGGCTTTTGCAGGCCTGTCAGTTAGCTCGTAATCCAATCATGCAGGCTTACCATCCTTCCTACTCAACATAACGTATGTGTGTTCCTCTTTTTTGAATCATTTATTCCCAGTCTTCAGTCCTTTTTCTGCACATCACTCCACAAACTGTTACCCATTTCCTTTCATCTCTGAATACCCCATACCCCCTGATTATACCATCAATTATGACATTACCCACTTGCACATTAAAAATACTTAGGAACAGAGAAGGGGGCCAGGTGAGAATATTTCCTCTAAGGCTCAGTCCTCTGTTCTTAACGCTACCACATTAACACAGGAAATGGTGAATATGTACATGATTTTTTTTATTATACTTAATCACTGTTTCCCACATCACTGAGGTAGCACCAGGAAACAGACGAAGAATGGCCCATCCACTCATATACACATATATATGTACATAAATGCCCATACACACTCACACACATATACATATCAACAAACATACATATACATACACAGACATATACATATATGCACATGTACATATTCATACTTGCTTGCTTTCATCCATTCCTGTTGCTTTCCCGCCATTTCACATGCCCTGGTTCAGTCCATTGATTCCACGTCGACCCCGGTATATTATATGGTTCCAATTCACTCAATTCCTGTATGTTTAGGCTTTGATTGCTCAAAATCTTTTTCACACCATCCCTCCACCTCCAGTTTGGTCTCCCGCTTCTCCTTGTTCCCTCCACCTCTGACACATATATCCTCTTTGTCAATCTTACCTCACTCATTCTCTGCATTTGTCCAAACCATTTCAACAAACCCTCTTCTGCTTTCTCAACCACATTTTTAAATTCCACAAATTTCTCTACCCTTTCATTACTTACTCAGATGAACCACCTCACACCACATATTGTCCTCAAACATTTCATTTCCTACACATCCACCCTCCTCTGTACAACTGTATCTATAGCCCATGCCTCACAACCATACAGCATTGTTGGAACTACTATTTCTTCATTTTTGTTCTTGTGAGATTACGTTTGCTCCTTCCACACAGTCTTCATCACTCCCAGAGCCTTTGCCCCCTCCCCCACCCTTTGACTCGTCTCTGTTTCCATGGTTCCATCCACTGCTAAGTCCACTCCCAGATATCTAAAACACTTCGTTTCATCCAATTTTTCTCCATTCAAACTTACATCCCAAATAACTTGTCCCTTCACCCTACTGAACCTAATAACTTTGCTCGTATTCACATTTACTCTCAACTTTCTCCTTTCTCACACTTTTCCAAACCCAGTCACCATTTTCTGCAGTTTCTCACTTGAATCAGCCACCAGAGCTGTATCATTGGCAAACAGCAACTGACTCAGTTCCTAAGCCCTCTCATCCCCAACAGACTGCATACTCACTCCTCTCTCCAAAACAGTTGCATTTACCTCCCTAACCACCCCATCCATTAACAAATTAAACAACCATGGGGACATCACACACCCCTGCTGCAGACCGACATTTACTTGTACACATGCCTTACATCCTTGGTAAAAACTTTTCATTGCTTCTAGCAGCTTACCTCCCACACCACATACTCTTAAAACCCTCCACAAAGCATCTGTATTGACCCTATCATATGCCTTCTCTAGATTCATAAATGCTACATACAAATACATATGTTTCTCCAAGTATTTTTCACATACATTCTTTTAAGCAAACACCTGATTCACACATCCTCTACCACTTTTGAAACCACACTGCTCTTCCCCAATCTGTTGCTTTGTACATACCTTTTCTCTCTCAGTCAATACCCTCCCATATAATTTCCCATATCATATCATATTGTATTGTATCTTTACTACTTTATATTCACACACAGACACACACACTCACACACAGACACACAGACACACACACACACACACACACACACACACACACACACACACACACAAACACACACACACGCACAGACAAAAACACACACACATACACACGCACACACATACATCTTAAAGCCAAGTACTCATTTATTGACCAGCCCTAAGGGGAAGAAAAACAGCTGGGATTGGCTGTGGGCCAAGTCCCACAACCAGGATATGAACCACCATGGACCCAACGCTGGGTGGGCCTATGATGATTCATGGTTCAAAGTGCTTACCGCTGCACCCAGAGACATGTTGTATGTGTGTAAATTTATTTTTTTGTAGTTTCATCTTTTTATTGTATGAGGAGGGAGTTTTGCACTCGTGGGGCCCCATCCTTAAAACATTCTGTACAAAGATACATCTTGAATTTATGTATGTGTTATTATTGACCATATGCTAAGCCATCTTTTCCATTCATCCACCCCTCTTATAGTACAGAAGTACTTCCTTGCATCTTTTTTAATAAGTTTCTCTCTTGATTCCATGTTATGTCATGGTTGCCCTATCCCTACATCTCTCAAAGTATTATTCACTTTCCATGTCATCAGTCTCTGTGAAAACCTTAAAGTTTGTGATACAGTCACCCCTCATTCTTCTGTCTCCAAGGTGGGCAGTTTTAAAGCATTTAGCCTTTCCCAGTAACTAGCTCTTTTAATTATGGTTATTGCCTTGCTCTAGACCTCCTTTATTAGCTCTTTGTGCTTCTTACAGTGCAGTGATCAAACATGAGAAGCATATTCTAGTTTTTGCTGTGTTGTGTGAACAACTTGCTAATTGTTTCCATATTCCTCTACTTGAAAGCCAGCAGACAGTTTGTCATCTTTACTCTGTGTGTGTGTGTGTGTGTGTGTGTGCAATAATCTATCTGTAATTTTGTGGGTGTGTGTTTTTCCAAATTTTTCTTGGTATTGTACACAGTATATATATGCATTTAGACATTGATGCCTTTGTTTTTGTGTTCATTTATATTTTGTCATGTAATTTTTATATTTGATTATGCTGTATTAGGTTGAGTGAAAATTGAAATTTTATGATTAAAGAGAATGCTCTGTAATGAATATTATTTTGATACAGGTCAGGAATCCAATATTCAAAATCCTTAGGGCCATGTGTTTTGGAATTTGGAATTTTTTTTTGAAATAGCCTAATTGTAGTAGCTAACCATGTAGTCATGATTTTCTTTATACATATGTGGTTACTCATCCATCGGGGTCTGGAGGAAAGTTTAACCCTGTTACGGGTACAAGTGCCTTTTGTATGCTGAAATGGATAAACTTTGGAATGTTTGACAAAACATTCACAGCATCCTTGTCCTATTCCACCATACTCAGTCCACATCACTTACATTCACAGTAAAGATTGTTACTATTTAAGTTATTAATGGAGAACCATACCTCAAGAAATAAATGGTCCATAGCCAGGGAGACAGTAGTGTTTCTCTGGGGGAAGCAGTATTCCTGAGTGGGATGCGAAGATGATGCTCATTCCGCAGATGGCCAATGTGTGTGATAATTGATGCCTGAGTTAACATGTACCATAATGATGTTGATCCACAATGGTAACACAGGGTAGGCAAAATTTTCATCAATAGTTGAAAAAATAAGAGAACATCTTCCCAAGTTTATTTCTATTTTCCATGACGTCCTCATGGAGTAATAACAAAAGATTAATACATGAAGGTAGTTGAACAAATCTAAAAGGAACAGGTGCTCCTAGTCTGACCCACCTGAGGAATAAGGTTGCGCCTGAAGAACATGGTTTCCAACCCAGACACACGTGAATTCTGTGTGGTCTACAATTTGTTACAAAGATAGAATGTAATGTAGTGAGTGAAGTTGTTATAATAGTGTTGACAAAACACGGAATATGTATATTTTCTAAAGCTTACCAATAATTTTAATTTAGTGCTTATGAAATGTTGTTTATGTGGGTTGTTTAGAATAAATAGAGAAAGACTGTGAGATGTGAGAATAAAAGGGGAAATGAATGGTGAATGGATGAGGTTAGAAATGCTGCAGAAAAGAAGAAAAATGCATTTTATAGATTGTTCAAAATTAATGTTTATGTGGAAGTTCAGCAAAGCAGGAGAGAAGAATATAAGATGTGTAAGCAGAGTGCTAAGAAGCAGATAGAGGAAAACAAAGTTTAGATGAAGATTATGAAAGAAAGTTGAGTGAAAAGTTCATGGAAAATAAGAAATTGTAGTAAAAGCAGGTGAAAAAGGAAAGAGGTGAATGTAAGAGTGGAAATGTGAATGTGAAAAGTAGGGTAGGGTAGTTGTTGATTCAAAAGGAAGTAGTGAAAGGGAGATAGAAAGAGTATTTTGAAAAACTGCTGAATGTGAAGAACTGCTTAATGTTGGAGGTGTGGCAGCAGGTGCTACATGCATGGGTATGGAGGATGGAAGGAAAAGGTTGCAAGTGCAGGGGCCTATAGTGAATAGGGAGATAAAAAGGACAATAATGAGGTTGAAGGCAGCAAAGGCACCTGGAGTGGTTGGGATGATGGCTGAATTGGTGAAGTATGAAGGAGAAAGTGTGATAGAGTGGATGCATTTCATATATAATTTAGCATGGAAGGAGAAATTTTGTGCCAAAGGATTAGATGAAAGCTATTATTGTTCCTTCATTCAAAGGAAAAGGTACTAAGACTGTATGTAGCACTTATATGGGAATAAGCCTGTTAACTATATTAGGAAAATTTTATGTAAAAGTGTTGATTGATAAGAGTGATGGGAGTGATTGAATACAGAATAAGTGAGGAGTAAGGGGATTTTGGGGAGAATTAGAGTATGTTTGGATCAGATTTTTGCAGTGAAGATGACTGTGGAAAAGTACTTAGTGAATGGTAAGGCACTGTATGTAACCTTTAGGAATCTGGAGAAAGCATATGAGAGTCAAGTGAAATGCTTTATGAGATGCTTTAAGGATGTATATGGTAGGGCTACAACTGTTGGATGGTATGAAAGCCTTCAATAGAAGAGCAATGCATGTTATAGTGGATGGAGAGTCGAGTGAAAGTTTTGATATACATGAGGATGTGAGGCAGAGCTGTTTGATGCCATTGTGGCTTTTTAACGTGTATAGATGAAGTGATATGAGAGATGTAAGGGGAAAGTGTGCAGAGATGGAGTGTGGTGGTGAGGTATGGTGGCTACTGACAAGTCTGTTTGTGAATGATACTGTATTGTTTGCTGAGAATGAAGAAAATTTACAGAAGATTGTAAGTACGTTTTATGATGTGTGTCAGCATAGGCAAATGAAGTTGGATGTGAGTAAAAGAGTAAAGTATTAGAGCTTGAAAGGAAGCAGAGGGAAAGTATAGATTTTGGAAATCCCTACAGAGTGAGAGAAGAAAGTGTATTATACTGTATTATGATATAAATATGGGGGAGGAAAGACTAGAAGAGTTGACAGAAGTTTAGATTATTTAGGAGCTGTCATGGGTAAGTTTTGTGGTATGGAAGGAGAGATAAGATAGAAGAGGCTTTGGGTTCCTTGATAGAATGACTAAGGGTAAATTGAAGTGAAGGGAAGAAAGGATTAAAGGACAACATAGTCCTTCCAACCCTGACCTTTGCAGCTGAAACATGGACATGAGTGAGTCACAGAGATCAAGAATCATGGCTGTGAAAATGAGCTATTTGAGAGAAGTATGTGGTATGACTACATGGAATGATGAAAGAATGGATGGGATGTATGAGAGATGCAGTGTGGTAGGAAATGTTAAAGGAAATGAATTGTGGAGTGGTAGAATGGGTGAAACATAATACTTTGAGGTGACATGGATGTGTGGAAAGAATGCAAGATGGGGAGTTTACAAAGAGAGTGTATGATAGTATGATGAAAGTGGCTGGTGTGGAAGAGAGACCACTTTTGACTTGGGGAAATAATGTGGAAGAGAACTGGAATGAAAGAGATGATGGAAGAATGCATGGAATGATGGATGCAAGGGAGGCATGTGAAAACAGAGATAAGTGTAGACTCTTTTGCTGTGGCCATCTCCTGCTGTATAATATTTGCCACCTCCATGATGAATCCTGGCACCCATAACATACTCTCCATAAACTTTTCAACTGATGAAATTTGCTTGCGCCTGTAAATGGTTTATTCTTGTTGTATGTGAGTTTTATCATTTGAATACTAAACAACTCTCAGTCACTTTAGCATCCTTATGCCCCAGAAAAACTGAGGCTGACTGTTATATATGAAATATATGATAAAGAAGAGTATTTTGCCCAAGAGTCTTGAGTCTATGATTACTTGAGACTGCCTGACATGTATGGTACATATTGTTTGATTTAACAGCAAAATGGTAACAGTTGCTAAGTGAGGGTCTAATGTACATCATAACAGAGCATGGTATATTTATGATAAGCTTAGATGTTTCAGGTATAGTTCGTACATGAGAATTCGATGGGGGAAATGTTTGGTCTAAAACGGAACCTCCCTTATATCATGGGTTACAAGTACTCATGCATTGACTTTTTGCTGCGACAATAGATTGTCTGGAAGGTAACCTAGTAATTATACAAGAACCCCCTGTATTTGGGTTTGTCTTTTTAGGAGACAGTGCAGCATTCCCTTCCTCTTGGAGCCATAGTGAAGATTCAAGCATGTAAACAAAGCCAATGACAGTTGATTACAGTGATGCTGCCTAATGCCACCACAAGCAACTGAGACTGCTACTAGTTATCGCTGTTAGCATCACACCATTCTTACTTAGATGTGTTTTCCTACTAGATATTCCTTAGTCAGGCCTGTTAGACAAAACCTACATTGCCCAGGAAGTTTAATCTTGGCCCTCAGAGTTCTTCAGTTTTTGTAGTTTTCTAAATGAGTGATGCTTTCTTTTCTTTTTCTCACTGTTACCCATTAGGGTATCTGCAGCTGTTTTTGGCATTGTGATGGTAATATATAAGATAGAACACAAAAAAAAAGCAAAGAAATATCAGAGGGTGATGCATGTGCATGTAACTGCTAGCAGAATTAATGAACAACTAGCTCAGGAGGGCAGAGGTTAAGACATGTGGCATGCATCAGGTGAGGCTTGCAGCTGCTTGGGATGTTTCTTACTCATGAGTAATGCTTTCCAAAAAAGCTACAGTTTTTGGAGGTTTTAGGATTTTGGAATTTTGGATTCTCTACCTGTATTGCATATATTAACATGAATTAAAGGGGAATCTAGTTTTGGTACATTATTTTTTGACAGCCAGAGCTTGGGTGGATGTCTGTTTATTTCTGACTGCTTTGCTTCAGCAGGAAAGGCATTTAGGTATGAAAAATGAGTGGCAGCATGAAAAGTAAGGAAGTATTGCATTGTAAGTATTTTGGTAAAAGTATGAAGAAATAATTGACCGGAAAAATTGAAATTTATAGAAAGGGGAAAGATATCAATATGAAATTTTTACCCATAATTCTTCAGCTAGTGGAAAATGGATCTGTAATAGGGGGATGACTGATTGTGCCTGTGTTTGAATGGGTGCTGT
>JAUTXX010004126.1:0-10128 GCA_032273605.1 Panulirus laevicauda
GTCCCGCCCCGACGCTCGGGCGAGCTGCTCTCTCTCTCTCTCTCTCTCTCTCTCTCTCTCTCTCTCTCTCACACCCGCCCCCTTTTCCCATACGGTCGCCTCTGTCAACACCCAGCCATCGTGAATCTTCCAGGAACAATGCCTGGTCCAGTGGGTCCCCAGCTAAGGCTCCTGCTCCTCCTCCTTCTGCAGCCTCTTCACCCCTCTTTCTAGACCACAACTCGAGAAAGATGCTGTTCACAGATAACTCATAACTGAGCCTTCAGAAACGTTCATTCTGGTGGGAGAGCGACTGGAAGAAGTGTAAAGTCAGAGTTCCAGAATTGTGTTTTTTTTTTTTGCCCTGGATAACTCATGAGACACAGCATCGAAGACTTTGATTTTGGAGGTTAACCTACGAAACGCTGCGTCCAAAACTGGTTCTTGAAGCACAACCGAAGAAACACTGCATCCATAACTGGTTTTTGAAACACAACCAGACCCTGTAGCCTACTGCATGACAGCACTGGCAACCCCACTGTAAATGGAAGTCCGGAAACCCCTAGTGAATGAGAGCACCCAGAACCCTACCGTATGACAGCACTGGCAACCCCACTGGAAATGGAGACCCGGAAACCCTATCCCATGAAAGCGTCCAGAAAACCTATCGTAAGATTTGATGTGATTTGTGCCGGTATCCCCGGCAGGTTTACTGTGCACCCGATACTCAACCTGAGAGCTGTAGAGCACAAAGAATTCAGAGATCACAAAGGTCTTCGCATTACACCACTGGCAACCCAGCTGTAAGTGAGGACCGGAAACCCCCTTTGTATTGAGACAGTTCTGACACCCCCACTACGTCAGAACACTGCTGGAAACCCCACTGTGTCACAGAACTGGAAACCTCATTGTACGAGAACCCCGAAGAAAAAGACTTCAAATCTTCCTTTCAAAAGAGGAGGAGGCGGTGGCGGCAGCAGCAGGAGGAGTCGCCGCCCACTGAAATACGGCCGAAATCATTACCGCAATCAGGTCACCCACTGAAACATCGCCGAAAACACGATTATACGGAGGAGCGCTGCAGAAGAAACACCAGAGGAAACATAATTATATGAGGGGGCGGGGAACCCAATTACTATCGGGGGTGGCTGTAGAAACCAGCGGTATCGAGCGCGCGGCCGCAATATGCAGATTAGCCGAGGTAGAGAAACTCTCAGGGCAAGCCCAACGGAGGAGGAGGAGGAGGAGGAGCCCTCGCAGGCTTATAATAAACTTGGCCGAATATTAATTCACGGTGGCTAAAGATCACAAGATACTGCAGGGGTACGAGGGGCGGCTGGGGTGGGGAGAGAGAGAGAGAGAGAGAGAGAGAGAGAGAGAGAGAGAGAGAGAGAGCACAGCAACGGAGAGATTGTGTTTCACGAAGAGAAGCGCCCGAGGGGGAGGGGGTGAGTTTGAGAGGGGAGTTTAGTATGTCAAACTGCATTTAACTGAACTGTGTTAAGAGGGCAGGTAGGGGGTAGGAGGTGGAGGAGGAGGAGGTGCTCCACACACGGACGGATCTATCGTCTGTATAGCTGGAGGACCTGGGATACGCTCGAGACCATAACAGAATCCCTAGAATTCTTCTTCGTCTTCCCCTCCCCACCCGCCGCCCTTCTGGAGAGGGACTTAGCTATTTACGAGGTAAATTGATAGCAATATCTGTGAGGCTGATCTCTATATACCTGAGGCTGTCGAGGGCCTCCTGTACAACCACTCTCAGGGAGACTACAAGATCTACTTTCACCCATGAGTATATACTCCCGTACATCAACATTCTTTTTTTTTCCCCTCCTCTTACTCCTCTCCAGGCTGTACGTTTCAAGGACTCTTACGTTCGCAATCCTATACGAGGGCTGTTCTCGACCCATTGTTTTCTTAATTCAAGTGTGGTACGCCCTGGAGGAAGGTGTTTTAAGCCTATATTTGAGTAAGTCGAAGGGTCATTATAGGCCTGAGTTCCTTATATTTCCTGGTAGTAGGAGGAGGAAGAGACGTGGCCCTTTGACATTTCTCTTATTCTCCCTGATATTCACGGAGCATTTCTACACTTCGGTGGATTATCAATTTCCACGTTTCCTCTCCTCCCCGTCTGTCATCATCTCTGGCCTGGAATTATCTCCGTACGTCGGCTGGAGACTAGATCTCCCGGTCCCCTCTTCCACGTGCGTATCATGATGCGTCCCCGACAACTTTTTCTCCTCCTGGTCTCCATGATCCACATCCCTGGCCAAGCCATTACCCCAAGCATCATCAGCGGCCGTCAAACTCTTGCCGGTCATCATCCATCATGCTGGTGAAGACCTTATTGGACTCCTTTATTAACAGCTCATTCCACAGTGCCTGCCTGCCTGCCTTAATAGATATCTTACTTTAATCTCCAGCCTAATACGGACCATCCGCCAACGTTCACCGCTCAAAACCGGGGGCCACCTTGGGGGGGGAGAGAGAGAGAGAGAGAGAGAGAGAGAGAGAGAGAGAGAATGATTAACACACACGTTCACCCCGGTGTCACACCACACCAACTACCACTTTCATAGTCGCCCTATACTTATAACAGCAGTCTTTGCTACCATTCTACTTTTCTTCATCTTCACTTCCAAAGAAACAAAATTTCAACAATCTAAAGACGTTAGCTATATGACTAAAAATCTTTTTTCTTTCCCTCCCTTACTTCAAACTGCTGTTATCATGTATTTCAGTTTTTTCAGTCATCATAACGGAGTGGCACATCAGGCTAACTTCTCAACCACTGATCTTTCTCCCTGGCCAGGCTGTGGTAACATACCAACATTGATTAACCCGTGTCAACTGCTTTGAGAGAGTAAGAATTATTGTATCATTCTTCAAGAGCATGAGTAATATAGGCATGGTAAGTCGAGAGGCTGGAGCTCAAGTTCATCCCTACTGTTGTCTTCACAACAAAAAGTGAAGGGATGCATGACATATTCATTCTACCTTATGACTTTCCTATAAAAATTTCCTTCAGGTTTATTAATCCTGCAAGGTGTTTTTTCTCTACCTGATGCCGTCCGGCGTGTGTAGGAGGGAGTGGAGGGCAAGGAGAATGCCTTTGCTTTGCTATCCTTTCCTTCCACTGCTTTTAAGGGGACGGCATTTTTTTTCTTTAGGACAGACCACCTCGCTTGGACTCTGCTTCTGTGTGGTGTGTGTGTATGTGTATCTATGCATCTCAAACCTCCCGTCAGATCTTTCACATATCTTCCATTAACGCTTTTCCACTACACCTACTTAACTTTTCAAGCCTATCCATTATCCACCAAACCTTTTAAATAACCTCCATTTATTTCCTTTCACCCAACGTCTTCAAGTCCCCAAACACTGTTCACCCGAGGTAAACATCTCCTGCAACGGTGCAACTCCCAAGTGTGATAACGGCCTCGACCTCCTCCAGGACCTGCCTGCCCTGCCCTGCTAGCGGCCGCTTGGAGCTGGAGCAGCCAGCAACACCATCACTCATGTGTCAGGGTCCGAGGTGGGACTCGACACGCTGGGTGGTACTTAGAGAAAAGGTTTGGTCTGCGCCAGACGGGAGTGATGACGAATCGTCGGCACACAGCAAAAAGAGACGAAGTAGGGAGGGGTCTTCAATATATATATTTGGATGCTAATGTGTCGAGTTCAGTTAACTATGGCCTTCTCATCAGGTTCCTGCGGCTGTTACAGGTTCTCTGACTAACCCCCTAACTTGACCTGTGCCGGTAACCTCGGTAAATTCATTGTGCATCCCCCTCATGCTCATCCTATGAGCGGGAGGGCAAAAGGATTACAAGGTCACAGAGGATATAAGGCAGATCCTGGAGTCTTGCCGTTCGTCCTTGCTCCCAGGACCATCCCTGATCCAGTCAATGACAGCTACTGAATGGTTCCCAGACGATCATTGAGAACCACAGTAAGCCGCCGACGGCTATGGACACCGAAGACATCCTGTGTCCCACTACACACAAGGAGACAAGCGGACCCCTCGGTGGGTTAACACTGCCATAACCAACCTCACACACACACACTCACACACACACACACACACACACACACACACACACACACACACAGTTCCATGTGTATGGCCATAATAATTACACTGTGGAGTTCTTCAACTCTGAAACATATCGAAAAACAAGAATGACTGCTGGGAAAACCTCATGCACAAATGTGTCTCGTGTCCAAGTTCAATACGAGGCAGAATAAAACCCCGAAGCTGTTCTCTTTTAAGAGAATTTACTCCTGAGGTGCCGAGCTGGCTGATCCTTTCTCCCGGGCGTGTCTTCTTCCGGTCAAAGTTAACACTTTGCTTAAGGTAAGAAGTATATCCAATCTCTAGTTCCACAAACAGTGTAAGAACAGAAGTGTGTTATACATCTTACGGAAACTCCAAAACAATACATTATGCACGGCTACGAGTTATGTACACAGCAAATCGAAGTCAGCATGATACCCCTCCCCCCTTCTACTTGCTCACCGTGAACTCTGGGCCAAAGTTCGGCCGGAAACCACTGGCAAATCAAGCGCAAGCAACGCTCACACGGCAGGTCGTCAACCACCGCCGCCATAATTCTTTGGTAAAGACTCCACAAATGACATGAACAAAGGGGAAAGAAAAAAAACATCCAGTACACACCTAATGCGACTTTGAGCAGTGTAATACTCCACATCAGATCTTTTGAAAATCTACGCACCAGATTATATTCTGGGGAGAAAGAACATTACAATATTGTAAAGTTTAGAGAGAGTTGCCTCCGCCGCCAGCCCTGTGGCTGCAAAACAAAGCGCCGGAATAATCTTCAGGGCTTTTAGTGCCATTAAGGGCAAGCTCAAACTGCTTTGTTTATGTTTGAATTTGTTGGATCTGGGAGCTTAGGCGGCTCGCTCATGGTAATACCAGGCCGGGGAGGCACCAGCCCCTCGACCTCTGGGGGTCAAACTCGAGAACGGTGTGAGACGAGGAGCAGAAGAGGAGAGCGGGAAGGGATGGAAGAGGAGGGGAGGAAGGAGAGAGGGAGGGAGAGAGAGAGAGAGAGATATTATGAAAGGCCGGGTCCACAACTCGATGGTTCCCAGGTCACCTCGAGGACCCACCTCGCAAACACGACCATCAACTCAAGCCATCGTCCCTGCCGCAGTGTTCACAGTCACTCCAGATGCAACATTTTCCGGGGCAAACTTCACCAACGTGACCATCTCGTGGGGACCATAACAGCCTATCCTTGCGGTTTACACCGGTGGTAAGTGAGGCTGTACCTGGGTTTTATTCTGTATCAAGGCGAATAATGTCTGCTACACAGCTTAAAATGTTACAGCTGATGGTCATTCTGGAGGCAGGTTAGTTATGCTCAACACTAACGCACAACATTTTCCTAATTAAGAGACGAGGCGGAGGGAATTAGGAGTTAACACGTGTGAATACAAGTGTGGCCTCCACAGCTTAATGACCTGGTTCGCAACAGTATATACTCATCAGCATTTTTTCCCCCCTTTCATTCCCTGATGAAGGAAAAAAGTGTTTTGCAAGTACAGTGGTGGTGGGTAATATGACAGCAGGAACTGCTGGTGGAGCATTCGGTGCTGCAGGGTAAAGAAGAGGTAGGACAATGGCACAAAAGAGGGGCAGAGCAGCTGTACAGACATTACACTCTGTGCAAGAAAGCGTTCGGCTGCAGGAGCCGAAGCGAGGTAGTTGTGTAGTGGCAGGGACCTGGCAAGACAGTGTGTGGTACAATCATAAATGCAAGGCACCACAATGACAAAGTGGCAAAGGTATCGCACCATACTGGTATTACAGTGGAGAATGAATACCACAGTGGTGGAAGGGAGGAAAGGCAGTGAGTGACGAAGTGTTAAAGAGGACGCAGGATATTTAATGGCACAGTGGTAAAAGATGGGCAACACTGAGGTAGAGGGGAGGCAGGCAGGGAGGGTGTGGGCGACGGCCGACATTACCAGCGTGGCGCTGTGCCTTCATTACGACGGTCGTAACCTTAAAGAAAGTGACAATTACTAGCCGAGGTGTGTCGTCCGAGTGGGCCAGTAATGACCAAACCCCCCCATCCAGCCCGACAACCTATACCCCGACTCCTCCCTCCCTCCCTTACCTACCGAGCCCAGCCCTCACCCCACTACCACCCACAGCTCCTCCTGCTCAGCCTCAATGCCACACACCGGTTACCATAAGACGTTTGTGGGTGCATCGCATGATGGCCTCCTGGAGGAGGCTCCTCGTCGAATACCATGTCCTCTACCCCGGATTCCACGCCTGCTGGTTGGACATCAAGCCCCGCCCTTCTGCCCCGAGTGTAAGCCCTCCGGCCACAGACTCATCCATAACCAAAGCCTCCCCGGCGACCTACACGAACAACCGCTAGCCAACAAACAACCCCGGCGAACCGCACAGTACCGACCACCCACACTCGTTCTCCTCCAACGCCCCTACAGGCCCACCGACCAACACCCACCGCTCATCAACCTACCCATATATCAGCATGTTCTTTTTTTTCTGCCACGTATCAGAAGAATCCTAAGGCCTCAGGTCTGGACACGCACCCCGAACATCGCATATTCTTACTGCAGTCACACCAAAAGTTAATTCTAGCTCCAAAGTGCCGTCCCTTCCTCTGAAAAATACCATACACATGAAGAGCACATACCCACCAGGACATTACTTAAGATACAACACGTAATGTGACGTAGATGATATCGAGAGCAAGTCTCGCCAATTCACATTTTATTTTCTTGGCGTCTGCCCTTCATGTTCGAGTCTTGACTGTAACGTAAGTATCATTCATTGCAATGAATATCTACAAATATGTCCAGATGTTATACATGTTCCTGTCCCGTCATACATATACACTATTGCAGATATCGGTTACAGATTATCAATAAAGGAACATTTTATGTCGTGACGGGGATACACATACGTATGTATGTGTGTGAGTATACGGGAAGGGAGACGTATACTCGTGGGGGCCTCATCTCTTGAACATTCTATACTTCCATTATAAACTTGGCATCAGATATATTGACACCCTCAGCGACCCTTAAACTTGACGTATCCAACCTGAAAACAACTCGGGTTGAATCCCTTACAACCTCTCCCGAGTCCACACAGGCCAGAAAACTAGTGTAGGTGTCAAGCCTGCCAAGTACATTTACTTTGCTGTGTGTACGATCACTTCCAGCTTATCATGCCAACCACTTGTCTATGACTGATCCGGATTTCTTCCCCCTGAGGCTGGACAACATAAAGCCCCTGAGACTAATCTTAAGAGTGTCCCGTGTTGTCTGGGGTGTAATAAATACGAAGACCGAGCTTGCCCTCCCCACAATTACTGTCTTTATCTAATACCTTAATGCAGTTTTTAGTGTCAAAAGTGCCTCAGAAACCCCACATCCGCCCTCAATTATGCATAACACATACTAGTTATTAACGACCCCCCCGACCCCCTAATCCCTGCATGAAATAACCAGCCATCATTCATCAGGGTCCCGCAGTGGCTCAACGTGATGTCGATTCCTCTCATGGCCACTATATAGGAACGAATGCCAACAGATCTCGTACCGGAATCCTTGGAACCCCTGGCAAATCAGGCCTCTCCAAACTGGTTTTATAAACTGTCATCCTGGCCAGATAAATCGTCTACAAGGACATGTAGACAACTAGACAGAGTGATTACATACATCCCTGGCAATACAGTGCATATGTTTGCTGATGGGTCCTTGTGGGAAAACAGTACGAGGTTTTTACAGCAATAACAACATTATTCACCCTCAGCAAGAGAAAAGCTTAACCCTTGGTCCAGCTCTACCCACTGCGAACTTTATACAGTATTCTTATGGCAATGAGATATCTCATCCAATGCCGATATCCTCTGGCTGTTCCTCCCACTACATTCTTCAGAGCCGGTCACTGTTTACGTCATCAAGCTAGTTTTAAAACTTACAGGTTGTGATCCGGTCGCCCTCACTCTTCTCTTTTTCAGGATGGGCAAAGTCAAGGCCTCTAGCCTTTCCCTGTAACTCAGTTCCTCTGACATGCGTCCTTTTGTTCCACTCCACGAAGATAATCTCACACCCATCCAAGGGGTCTCCACCTCAGTCCTGTCTGGTGGTTCAGCTTCTTAATCAGCCTCCCATGTGGTAATGTCAAATGCTCTCTGACAGCACCAACACACACAATACATCCAGCCGTCTCTCTCTTGTCTAAGACGGAGTTCGCTCTCTCACAGAAATCTAAGAGGCTCCTTAAACATGATCTTTCCCTAAAACCATAATGACTTTCTCTTTGGTCATTTCTTCTCTGCTGGAAGTCATCCATTTGCTAGTGTGTGTTGAATGCACACGTCCCTAGAAGCACAACAATACCATGTGTTCTCCTCCCACGTATCACTGTTACAGCTCCATCAATTATCCCTGCCTTGATCTTCTCTTACTGGCATCTGTCTATCTTTATGGGTCACTTTCTTACCCAGATTACCTTCCTCCGCACGTGCAAGGTATCGTCCCAAGTGTGTGGTTGCAGGAAGACCTCCTGTGATGAGATCGTGAGGAGGATAAGATAGCGTTCAGAGCCGTCATGCGCCAGGAGGCGTCCCACCCCACCTCGCTGTCTCAGGTCTCAATAATCCTGTGCGGCTGTAAAGCCCTAAGCACGAAGGAACAGCCGCTGAGAATCAGTATTCCCTGGCTGATGAACTAGAATCAATGCTTCCAAAGATACAGTTGACTGTAATCCAGGTCTACCTGCATGTAGCTTAAAAGAAATCACCCAGAAAGAGCCTCAATATCAGTTTATAGACGTACGCGAATGGAAGACGACACCAGCCGATCCGCCTACCAACGGAACATCATAAATGAACCCCCACATACATGGTGCCACTATGATGATCAGTAGATAACTCGATGGTTTTTTTGATGACCTCAACTCGAAATGGGCTGCAGATCCTCACGGGAGTCTCCTCCTCCCGCTGATAATGAGCAGATAAAGACGTAAACACCGCCAGCAGAGTTACTCTCACGCCTTGCAACGCTACGTACTGGACTGACGTAAAATGAATGATTACACAGACGACTAACAAACGTTAGAAGATTCTAATCACTGTTGCAATGAAAATCTTCAACTAAACATTACATGATATATCCAAACATTTCATTCGTAATGATGGTTTATACCAGATGCTTGAAAAGTAGCTGGATTTTCGTCCACTGTGAGCAGTGCATCGCAACGTAACTTGTTATGTAAACGAACTATTGTGGGCGAGCACCTGGTGCACCTCCGGTGCACTCCGTATCCTCTTTAGCGCCACAGCCCTCACGATGGCAGCAATCAACCCCATCGCTTCTTCCGGTAAAATACAGTATCCGCACGGCGGTATGACCCGTGTATGATGGAGTGACCTCTGACCCGTCTATTGCGGATCGGGCCAACGTCGCGCAATCATACCTGAGAGCTGCACCGTCGTACTGAATATGGGTTTACAAGAAACTGGTTCCAACAGCTTTGGCTGAACTGGACACCCTCACGGTTAAGACTGGGGACGGCACTATGATTACTGTTTCCATAATGGAAGACGGTGAGGGAGGCGGGAGGAGGGAAGAGGGGAGGGGTCGAGGGACAACGTAAGGGAACATGGCTGGTGGTGGGGGGAAGGGGCGGGAATGACTCCTCAAAAGGGGCTCTAAGGGAGGCCTCACCCCTCCTCCTCCTCCTCCTCCTCCCATGTGCCGCCCCATCTATAACTTATAGCCCGGTTGTTGCTGCTCCGATCGACGCGCCTCATCATGGTCAGCCAGCGACCCTTTTGTGTGTTTTCCCGTTGGTTCATTTTGTTCTTTTTTAAGGGTTTATGACCCGGCCCGGGTGACCGTGGCCCACCGCAGGCCGGCCCGCTTCTGTCGGGCCGCACAATGGTGCCCACTTGAGCCCACAATAACTTTTATGTTCGCTTGTAAACCCGCGACACAGACCCTCTGACGGGGAGTTATGGAGGCTCTCTCTCTCTCTCTCTCTCTCTCTCTCTCTCTCTCTCTCTCTCTCTCTCTCTCTCTCTTGTGGGTCGGCGGCCCCCGGTAGTCGCCTCACCCACCCACACCCGC
>JAUTXX010004137.1:0-10128 GCA_032273605.1 Panulirus laevicauda
GCAAGGCAGAGCCAGGAACAGACAAAAAAGGCCACATTCATTTACACTCAGTCTTTAGCTATCATGTGTAATGCACCGAAACCACAGCGATTAAGTACAATAACATAATAATAATAAATAAAGTCTAATCTACCTAAATATTCTAAAGCTAAAAAACTTGCCAAAATATCAAAATATGAAAAGTTAAATTTCTAAAGGTATCTCTTGGTACAGCTAATAAAACAAAATAGAGATACTACAACCAATTACTTTATTTACCTGTTGGTGAAAATGTAAGTGATGTAACATGGACCTCTGGCTTGAAGGCCCTCTGGGACATATCACCTTGTCTTGTTCCTGGTAATTTTATTACATTTGCACTATCTCTTTGATCTCTCTCCTCAATCGTTTCAAGATTGATTCCATTTTCTGCCATCTTTCGACAACTTACGGTATCCTATAAACAAGAAAAAAATTCAAATCCAAAGCTTGAAAAGTATTCAGGTTAATTTGGATATCAAAATATGAATGCCATTATTCTGGCACAGTAAACTGTACATCATTGTCAACTTCTTTTATGAGATTTTAAATCACTTGACCTATGTTCTCATACCCAAATGAGTGAGTACTATCTAATCAAGAATCACTAAATTTTTTGTAAAAGTCTGTTTGGGAATTTGAACAAAAATAAATCAACTTACATCCATTGCATCAAATGACCTGTTTTGTGTAATTTCAAATTTTTTAATAAGAAGCTCCTCCTCTATACTGTAAATGCAGACATTCTTGCTCTGTCCACCAGCCAGTATAAACCTGCCATCTGAGCTGTAACACAAGCTCGTAAATGCTCTGGAAATAAACAATTCTGATGAACATCATTTATGCAGCCAAAAATAATCAAAAACATTCTAAATGCTTACGTACAGCTACCATATATAACTAATCATTAAAGTCCCTAATATTAACTTAATAGGTTAAGCCAAGATAATCAGCATCTTTATCAGGGATAACATTTCAATCATCAATTTTTCCTTCTCATTCTTGACTGCCATTGCTCACATTAGCAAGATAGTACCAGGAACAGATGAAGAACGGCCACATCCACCCACATCCATTCTCTAGCTGTCATGTTTAATGCACCAAAAGCACATCTCACTATCTACAACCAAGCCCCAAAGACCTTTCCATGGATTATCCAAGACACTTCACATGCCCTGGTTCAGTCCACTGATAGCAGACTGACCCTATTGAAACACATCATTCCAATTCACTCTATCCTGTGCATGTCTTTCAAGCTCTTGCCTGTTCAGGCTGTGATTGCTCAAAATATTTTTCACTCCATCTTTCCATCTCCAAGCTGGCCTACCCATTCTCCTTGTTCCTTCCACTTCTCGTAAATAAATCATCTCTGTCAACCTTTCCTCACCCATTCTCTCCTTATGTACAAACCATTTCAGCACACCACCTTCAGTTCTCTCAACAACACTCATTTTATCATCACAACTCTCTCTTACTCATTCTTCACTTTCTTGATCAAACCATACTGTCCTCAAACATTTCTTTTCCAAAACATCCACCCTCCTTCACACAGCCTCGCATCAATATAGTATTGTTTGGCCTACTATACTTAAACAGCCTCGCATCAATATAGTATTGTTTGGCCTACTATACTTAAGACGTACCCATTTTTCCCTCCTTCCACATATTCTTCAGCCCTCTATGAACCTTTGCCCCCTCACTCATCCTATGACTCACTTCCACTTTCAAGGTTCCACTTACTGCCATGTCCACTCCCAGGTATCTAAAACACTTCAATTCTAAGTTTTTGCCAATCAGACTCACATCCCAAACTCCACCCCCAGGTATCTAAAACACTTCATTTCTAAGTTTTTGCCAATCAAACTCACACCTCAAACTAACCTGTCCCTCAACCCTACTAAACCTAATAATGTTGCTTTTATTCATATTTCCTCTCAGTTTTCTTGTTTCACTCACTCTTCCAAAATCATTCACCATATTATACAGTTTCTCACTTGACACTGCTATCAGCCCTGTATCATCAGAAAACGATAACCAACTCACTTTACATGCCCTCTGATCCCCAACAGACTCCATGCATGCCCCTCACTCCAAGGCTCTCACACTTACCTCCCTCACTATCCCACACATAAACAAACTGAATAACCATGGTGATATCACACACCCCTGCCACAGACCAACCTTCACTTGCAACAATTCACTCTCTTCTCTTCCCACTCATACACACACCTCATTCCCTGAAAAAACTTCTCACTGCTTCCAGCAGCATTCCTCCCACATTTCATATTTTGGATTCCTTCAACAAGGCATCTCTATCAACTCTGTCATATGCTTTCTCAAGATCCATGAATGCTACATGCAAATCCATCTGTTTCTCCAAGTACTTCTCACACACAATGAATGCTACATACAAATCCATCTGTTTCTCCAAGTACTTCTCACACACATTCTTTAAAGCAAACACCTGATCCACAAATCCTCTACCACTTCTGAAACCATACCGCTCTTCCCCAATCTGATGCTCTGTACATACCTTCACACTCAATCAATACCCTCCCTTACAACTTATCAGGTACACTTAATATAGTTGTACCTTTTCAGTTTGAGCACTCACCTTTACCTCCTTTACCTTTATACGATGGCAGTATACATGCACTTTGTCAATCCTCAGGCCCCTTACCATGATCCATACACAACACTGAAAAATCCTTACAAACAAATCAACAACACAGTCACCCCCCTCTCTTGATGAATTCAACTTCAACATCATCCACTCCAGCTGCCTTGCTACATTTCATCTCAAGTGAGAATTTCACTACCTCTTTTCTTTTCATCAAACCACTCTCCATGAATCTCTCACTTCGCATAACTCCTCGAACCAAACATCTTACATATGCCACCCTGTCATCAAAGACATTCAGAATACTCACACCATCTCATCTCCTCATGATAAAGGCAGCAAGTATGGATATGTACATGTGTATATATGTATATGTCTGTGTATGTATATGTATGTATACATTGAAATGTATAGGTATGTATATGTGCATATGTTGTCGTTTATATATATACATGTGTATGTGGGTGGATTGGGCCATTCTTTTGTCTGTTTCCTTGCATTACCTTGCTAATGTGGGAGACTGCGACTAAGTATAATAAAAAAAAAAGAAAAAATATATAATATCAGTGTTGGGCACCGATAACTAAAAAGTTAACTTTGATAATGATAATCCAATAAAAAAATGTTCAGAGTTCAATATCAATAGAGTTCAATATCAATAATCCAGTAATTTTAATACCTAGTTATTGGAAGTTAATGATAATCCAATAATGATAACTTTTTAATAAATATTTTAAAAAACAAGGAAAAAAGCTTCAAAACCCATAGAAAATGCTTATTTCTGCTAAATCCAAGAATAAATAAGCATTTTCTAAACTGCAACTTTTTTGCTTGATAATTTTTCAAATTTTCATTAAAATAAGTAGTTTTGAAACCACTGTAACCTAACCAATACCATGAACTTAATTTTGATTTACCAGATAATTATTATGGTTGGAACTGAAAGGTAAGTTTGAAATTTAAGTACATTTATTAAACATACCTTATGGTACAATATTTATATACAAACTTAGAATTAGCAATTAGTATACTCAAAATGTAAAAAAAGAAGTAATTACTAATTACTAACAACTATGAGTCACACTCACACTATGTACTGGTTCCCCTTCAGGAAGACCAGCCTCTCACAGTTTGGCCCAGCTGACAGACAGTCTTGACCTCTTGGACCTCAGGATGTCCTTGTTGAAAGAGAAAAGCCATTCCACTGTGGCAGAGGCTGGAATGGGCATGTTGTACTTCAGGAATAGGTTGGTGAAGATCTCTTTCCCCATGAATTCAGAGTCGGCCATGCCCTCCTTTCCATCTCTGTCCAGCCAGATGTCAAGTTTCTTGGCCTTCTGCTTGACACTGGTACTTGAGCTTGTAGCCATAAACCCATCAGAGATTGTTAGACATGCACGGCAGTGACTACATGCTTCTGCCGCTGGAGCGGGTGATGCTGTCGATGTTCTGGTCCCTCAACCTCATCCTCCATGGTAACTTTGACAAAGATTGTTAAGTTGCTGTCGAACCTGTAGAGCGAGAACTTTGGGTGGAAGGCAACAGCCAACTCACAGTCCCAGTCATTCAGGTAGTGGTTGAACCCAGTGGTGATGGCTGCTACCAGGGTGTCAACAAGTGGCTTGCAGATGGCCAAGCTATTCCCTGTGTTCCTGAGCTTCATTAGGGTGATGGCCATTGTAGGAAGGAGGGTTCCAAGGAAGGCATTCTTCTACCCCTGGATGGTGTCAAGGGCAATAGCCACATGGAACATGACTTTGGCCCACTCCTCCAGGAAGGCTATCTCCTGGTCATTGAAGGCTGAGAGGTTCTCCATGCAATTAAGGAACCTGTTGAGTCCAGCCTTCTTGGTGGCCAGGATGTTGTTTAGGATGACAATTAAGTCATACAAGGCATTCCACCTTGCCTTTCCAGGGACCACCAGCCTCCTGCCCAGTGCCTTGATGGCATTGCTGATCTGAGGGCTCCTCCCCTGGATATTGAAGTATCTGAGCCTTGCCATAGGCCTTCTTGTTGAGGGCTTTGAAGATAGCGTCAGTGGAGCCTGTCTGCATGAGGAGGCCCATGCCCAAATCCACAGAGGCCACCAGATTGAAGGAGTGAGCCACAATCCTCATGTGGACTAGTAGACTGGGGTGGTTGTGATCCTCACCAAGGACTTTGCTGAGAGTTACGATATTGATAGCGTTGTCACCCTCAGTCGTGTCATCCTTGTTGTCTGAGTCGACTTCAGGCAGTCTACCAGCATCATCGAGGTCAGGCAATAGGTCCACCTTGCCACCATACAGGGTGATTACTGAATAATACACTGATGATTTGTTTTATTCTAAACATTCTAAAATGAAAGTTTAGTTTAATTGATGCAAATTATTATAAAAAGAAACATTAATGTACTACATTATTGTATTGTGAATAGTACTGATTAATAGTTAAGTGATTATTGAGTTTTATTTTAAACATTTTGAAATTAAACTGAAGTTCAATTTACACCAATTTTAATAACAAAAAACAGTGATATTCACTATATATGCATAATAATTTATTCTACTAACTACATTACAAGTAGTAGAACAATAAATATTTGTAAACAAGTAAATGATAATTACCTACAATGAGCAGTCCAGTGGTCCCCATGTACATTAGCCTATCAAAAGTGTTTATGAGGGCCTCCTCTACTGTCTGTTGTTTGTCATCAATGCATCTGCCCAGGGTGTGGTGGGACATGCTGACCTTTGTTGAGTTGAGGGTCCTGATAAGGTCAACAAACTCCTCAGACTCAACCATGTGGAGTGGGAGTATGTTGTTGATGAAAAGAAGGACATCTTTTTGTCAACAGTGGACTGGTGTATGGTAGTGCCAGTGCTGGCTGAGTGGCAGCCCAGGGCCTCGCTGATGGTGGGCTGCTAGACCTTCTTGGTGGGCTGATTGGGGGTGTCGGTGCCAGAGCTGCGCACAATGTTGCTGCCAGAGGAGTGGCGGCAGTGCTTCCTACAGCCATAGCCAGCCTTGATCTCCTCCTCAAACCGGATGGCTAAGGATGGGTGGGTCCTCTTGATGTGGGACTTCAAATTATTAAGGCTGGTGACACGGCTCCTAACAATTTTCTTAGTCGGGTGGCATTTCTGGCACTCAAAATAGAGTACCATGTTGCTGTCCTTGTCCTGATGGCTGAGTTTGAAGAAGTGCTCCCGGTGGAGCCAGAGGTTTTGGAAAGGCTCCTGGTCCTAGCTGCTGGCGACCTGGCCATCAGATGGCCGAGAAGTCTCCACCACAGAGTCAGGCTGAGACTCAGAAGTGCCTGAGACTGAGGATATCTCATTGCTGAGAACTTCAGCTTGGTGATCCATAGGCCATGGTCCATTGTTGTAAGTTAACTTATAGAGACCAGACCATAAGAGAGAAGTTAGAGAACTGAACGCTGTCAAGTTGACGATGATACTGAACGTTACCAGTTACCGCCGATATTGTCAAATCCACAGTGTGATAGGGTTGCTAGGTCTGTCCTTTCAAGGACAATCTGGCCATTTTTAGATATGGTTGTCCTATTTATTTTGAAAAAAAAGAACAGCCTATATCTGTCCTTTTTATAGGATTCTATTTCGCTTTATACATAATGATTACAAACTTTACAAATCTTAATAGAATTCTTTCCTTGCCAATTATCTCCAGATAATTGGCAAATGTCAACAAACATGATCCATGGCCACGTCTGCCTAGGCTTGCTGCCTGCCTTGCACTGGACCTATGCAGTATGGAACGGGGTGGGTGGGGAGGGGGGGAGAGAGAGAGAGAGAGAGAGAGAGAGAGAACCGGGGTCTGGGGAGGGAATCAGTAATGGCGTGTTTGGTGGCTGAACTATTACTAACATATATTAAGGGGAAGATTAATCTGTTTTTAATACTTGTCTATTATTCTACAAATCATACAATATTCATCACAATGCAGAAACAATGGAAATTAATCATTCCATGATTATGTTGCACATACGTAACAAATAAACAATATATCTGCGCTATATATTTTATTCATATAACACGTGACATATTATCAAATATATATGTAAATCACAACAAATATAATGAACAACAAAGTATATTAATCATATTACCAATTAAACTTTAAACTTTTCTATCACAAGAAATAGAATTAACAACAAAGAATAACAATTATACTGAAAAACCTAAAAAAAAAGTAAAACGATAGAATTTTACTGGACATTATCGAACTATAAAATCAAGTTATCGGAATTTAATTGGTCCGATAACGATTATGGAAGCAAACTTCCGATAATAACCCTATGATAATAATATCGATAATTATTGTTATCGGATAATCGCTTTAGTGCCCAACTTTGGCTCTGATACTCTCTAATGTGAGGCCAGCGTTAACTTTAACTACAAATGAATGACAATGAATGACACAGTCCGTAGACGAGATGGAGCCGTGTTCCTCTCTCCAGGCTGGACCAAACCTAACTGCTGGGTTGTCCCATCTGGGCGCCATTTGAACACAGGGACATGGCACCTTGAAGCCCCCTTATCAACTATGGCAAATGATACCACAATGACCCTGAGATGGACATGTTTAAGCTGATTGGTTCGGGGTCATTTCTTCAAACCCGGGTGTACATTTCCATCCGTTAACTACAACACTTGATTTACGCAGTAACATGTCTATCATGTAATCACACATGTGACATGGGCTTAACCAATGTAATACGGTTTACTGAGCACATATAGCCACATACGCATTCTTTTTCAGAAATTAGTAATTGCGAGAGAAAGATACACAATTCTTGCAAGTAGATCTTCAAATAAAATATTCTTTACAAGAAAAAATTTGCATTTACTTCAAATTTACTGCACACTGGTAAGGGCAATGTTGCCAACTCTGGTACACTCTAGTGTGAACACAGATCCCAGCTCTAATAACAACATTGGTGTAAAACGCCAATATCTGCCAACAATGATGCAAAAAACTACGTTCATGACAACAATGTACCAAGGCTGGTGAATGCCCAAACTGGTGACACACAATTATGCAAACACTTAAGAATTGTGTCAATACTGACCTGACGGCTAGTACCAACACTGAGGCAGAGCCTAGTGACATCATTGTTGGCAACACTGGTGCCAACACTGGTATCAAGACTAGTGCTATCACTGGTGCTAACATCGATGCCAACGCTGCTTCCAGCACTGGTGGCAACACTGGTGCTAGCACTGCTGTCAAAACGTACCACCACTAACGCTAAAAATGGTTCCAACCCTGTGCCAACACCGGTACCAAAATGTGCTAACATGAATGCCAACACTGGGCGTTAACACCCGTGTCGATAGTGGCGTTAAACATGAGCCAAAAAGATGGAACCAATATTGGTGTTAACACCACTGACAACACTGATGTTAACATTGGTGCCAATATGTGCCAACACTGTTCCTAACACTTGTGTTAATATTAGTGATAACATCAGTGCCAACATTGGTTATAACAGTAATGCCAACATTTATGCTATCACAGATGTTGACATTCGTGTTAACTCTAATGCCAATATTGGTAATAACAATGGTGTTAACAGTGGTGCTAATAACAGTACAAATATGTGTGAGGATGATGTAAAGGTCATAAGGAAAGTGAAACACGAGGAATATCGCATCAGCTTACAAGGGGACTTAAGACACACTCTGTAGATAGTATGAAACATGGGTGATAAAATGCAGTTCGAGCAAATGCAAAATATTGATGATGGGATAAAACCATAGAAGGCAAAATGATTACTATTTAGGAGGAAATAAACTTTGGGTTTGTCTGTGCGAAAAGGACTTGGGGGTCGAAATTGTCTCTAATTGTCGCCAGTGTCCCATATTATGAAAATGGTTAAGGAAACAAACTAACTGTAAGCTGGCAAATATCAGAATAGCCTTCAAGCATAAGGATAAGGAAATATTTAACATGCTATTCATATCCTACATAAGTCCGAAACTAGAATGTGCTTCTTAGGTTTGGTCACTGTACCCACAGAAGCACAAGGAGCTGAAAGAGAAAGTCCAGGGAAGAGTTACGGAAATGGTACCAGAAGCAAAAGAGCAAAATTATAAGAAAAGATTGGAGGCTTTACATCTGCCTAACTTGGAAGAGAGAAGTGTGAGGAGTGACCTGATCATAATCTTAGTTTTTTATTTTTAAACAGATTGACGACGTGGAGAATGAACAGATCTTCAAGATATGTCGGGACAGAGCAACCAGAGGACATAACAGGAAGTTAGCAGGAAACTTGTTAAAAAAAAAGATGCACAAAATACTTTTATAATACGAGAGTGGTGAATGAATGGAATAAAATGACTGAGGACGTGCTTAATAAAGACAGCAAACATAAATTTAAGATGTTTGATAGTAGAGCATACTCGGATGTGGGTAAAACTGAAAGTGGATGGCGAGAGACGGGTAATTACTGGTGCCTATGCACCTGGGCATGAGAAGAAACATCATGAGAGGAAAGTGTTTTGGGAGCAGCTGAGTGAGTGTGTCAGCAGCTTTGGTGCACGAGACCGGGTATTAGTGATGGGAGATTTAAATGCGAAGGTGAGCAATGTTGCAGTTGAGGATATAGATGTGGCACATGAGGCTTTCAGTGTTATGAATAGAAATGTTGAACAGCTTGTTGAGTTGCATGCTGAAACAGGACTGGTGATTGGGAGTACCTGGATTAAAATCATATATACCTAAATATACGGTTGTGAGTAGGAAAAATTGTCAGCAGTCATTATTGGACTACTTGTTATTTTTCAATGATAGGCGTGTGAATGAGAGATTTTTTTTAATGTTAATGTGCTGAGAGGGGCAGCTGGAGGGATGCCTGATCACTATCTTGTGGAGGCGAAAGTGAAGATTTGTTGAGGTTTTTGGAAAAGAAAAAACAATGTCGGTGAGAAGAGAGTGGTGAGAGTAAGCGAGCTTGGAAAAAAGACTTTTGTGAAAAAGAATAACAAGAGAGGTTGAGTGCAGAATGGCAAAAGGTGATGGTAAATGAAACGAGTGGAATGGTTCAGGAATGAGAGGTATTTAGGGAAACAGTGATGGCATGTGCAAAAGATGCATGTAGCATGAGAAAGGTGGGAGGTGGGCAGATTAGAAAGAGTAGTGAGTGGTGGGATGAAGAAGCAAAGTTGCTAGTGAAAGAGAGAGGAGAGAGGCGTTTGGGCGGTACTTACAAGGAAGAACTGCAAATAACTGGGAAATGTATAAAAGAAAGCGGCAGGAGGTCAAGAGGAAGGTGCAAGAGTTCAACAAGAGGGCAAAGGAGAGTTAGGGTGAAAGAGTATCATTAAATGTTAGGGAGAATAAAGAGTTGATTTGAAGGAGGTAAATAACGTGCGTAAGACAAGGGAACAAATGGGAACATCGGTGAAGAGGTAATAACAAGTAGTGGTGAAGTGAGAGGGAGAGGGATTAAGTATTTTGAAGGTTTGTTGAGTGTGTTTGATGATAGC
>JAUTXX010004148.1:0-10128 GCA_032273605.1 Panulirus laevicauda
AGAGAATTTGTTGAAGAGAAAAAGGGAGTGTTTGTTGGAAAAATGGAATTAGGCGTAGAGTTCCGAGATAGTCTGGGAATACTGAAAGGACGGGTTGTAAAGAGATGCTGAAAAGTGTATTCTTTCTTGAGGTGCGAGGAAAAGATCATAGATGAGTTTACGGACATATCTAATAAAATTAACTACTGAGATTTTACCTCAGTCATGGCAGCACGTAGCTTTTTCTGCAAGATAGAATGAAGGAGACTAACATAAAAAAAAAAAGTAAAATTAAACTTCTCATTTATTCAGTTCTCATATAAAATGAAATTCAGTGTGTTAAAGATACGTAAATACGCTCAATGACCTTGATATTCTACGAGCTAAAACGTATTTGTTATATGATCATATTATTATATTGTCATAAAAGAAAATCATCGAATGACCATTTTACCCGAGAGAAAAGTGCATTTCTAGTTGCTTAATATATTAGGATTCTTAGATGCAAAATATAAAGCGAATAAACTCGAAAGTTAGAAGTATTTAGATTCTCTTCATATTGTCTTCAAAATGACATGGTAAAGGAAATAATGAATCTCTGTGTTGGTAAGTCACAGAATTAAGTTGGTTGCATGTTACAGGTTCTTTCTAATTCGGTTCATTATAATCAGTGAGGTGACTGACAGAGATTCAGTGGTGGAATGAGTCGAAAATATAATAATAGTTTCGCTTTTCGACACCATTTTTTTACATTATCTTTCTTACATAATAAATGACATGATACGGGTGGAAACATGCACAAATCGTGGCCATCCTGGATGAAGGAAAAAGAAGAGTACGTGTAGGTGTGTGTTGACCTGACTCTTAAAGTTGGAGCTGTTTAGGGAAGAGGAAAAGACAGAGGAGGAAGAGAATCCCTTATCGTAACTGTTCGAGGAAAAGTATGTATCATAACGGCCAATCCTCGTGTGACTGGCGTCCACACAGAATGTCTGGGAAGCAGCAGCCAGGCGTGTACTGCAAGTCCAAGTCTAAGTGGCAGAAACGAACGCAGACAGCTTTATAGGGAGCAGCAGTGGTCGAAATAAAACCTATCGAGAAAGGGGAGGAGAGCAACATATGGTTGACATATAGTGACAGTCGGAGGATCAATATGTAAATTTGAGTGAAACCATCGGTGTAGGATCGAATAAGATTAAAGGTTGAAGAAAGAATATCCAACTTTAATGGAAGGAAAAAAAGATGATAAACGACAGAACAAAACCTTGAGAAACATTACTCTTGATAATAAAAGAGAGAGCATCAGGGATGACTCGTATAGACGATCACCAGTAGACTTTGCACCACAACAACCGTATGGGTGATCTGAAGGAAGGGTACGAGATTCTAAATATGTAAGAAAGTATGAGTTCAGGACAGTTTGAAAGACTTTGAAGACAGTAGAAGTAAGAGCGATGGTCAGTATTTGGAGGGATTGTTTGGAAGTATTTCCATTGACTTACGATGCATGAGAATCGCAGATGAAGTTATCTATAAGAGTGAAAGTCGTGTAAGCTACGTGTTATCGAGTGTAATATGTGAGATATGTGTGTATTTGGAGTGGGTGACAGCAATCCACTTCCAAGGGAAGTAGAAGGAAAAGACAACAGCCTATCCTCGGATGGTTAATGCGATTAGCTCTTTATTGTTGGTTCACGAGTAGCTATCCAGGTGATGATACCTCCCTGGTCTGTGATTGTAAAAGTTTGTGCCAAGAGAAAGCTAAGATTCCAGTAGAAGAGAATCGACTGATGTAGATACATATACTGCAATGATTGAAGTCAATTGAATTCTTTGCTCTGTTTCTTTTGTTTTTATCGGTGTAGTTAAGATGTCATTGTAGTGTGGGATATTAACATTACTACTGTATACCCTTCATTGTGAGTTAAGGTTTCAAAGAGTACACTGTGTGATATTTTACGATTAGTTTCTGTAAAATGATTATCTTGACTGTGTGATGCTGCCAGGGGAAACCACAGCAAGGTCTGTGGGGCCTGGTATTTAATAGGGGACTGTGGCCTCGATACATTACGCATGACAGCTGGAGAATGGACATGAACGATTGAGGCCTTTCCTTTACCTGTTCCTGGCGCTACCTCCCTAAGATAGGAAACAGCGAAAAAAAGAAAAGAAAAGGAACAACAGATATTCATGATCATAATTCTACTAATTTTTCAAACAACAAGTGATGTATATCATGTCATGTTAGCGTCATTTCGAAAGATTATGGATCAGTGATTTTCGGTAGTTATAAAGTTGCTGTCTCCAACTTTTTTTGATAACATTAAATATTTTTTCATCCTTCTGAAAAAAATAGTATCCCAAATAGAAGAGCGAAGCTGTCAACCAGTCACCAAATGTTTCCGAGACGTTCTCTTCTTAATTGTGTGGAGAAGTGTGACGCACACAAAAACCACAAATAATAAAGCTGAAAGAAGTGTGAGGCGTTTGTTAGAGGAGAAAGACCTAAAGGAAATGAGTAGTGGCTATACATACATTTGTAGCTTCATTTCTCATTTATGGGTAACACGAAATCGTCTATATTGACATGAAATATTTTATGCTGAACGGACGGAGTCGCACGTAGTATTGTGAAGACATACGCGAAAGAGAAGAGACCAGAGTAAGAATTATAGTTGGCGGGAGTTAGGGGCCGTCGTTCAGTGTGTATAAGGTAGGAGGGAGACACAGCAGTGTTGTGTGGATCTGGCCACTCAGGTCAGGGCAGATGTCTCACGTAGGGCTGGATTAGGAGGTTAGGAACCCTGGAGGTGTCAATAGTCTAAACACGTAACAGTATGTACACAAAGTCGTCCTTCTTTGTAGTTCTTTGGAAAATGTAGAGGCTGCAGCAGACATACCTGAAGTTCAATATTGAGTTCTGCAACTGTGTAGGACAAACACTTTTCTCGTAGTGGACGAGACAGTTGTGTTGGGTGAACACAAACAGTCGGCAGTTTTAGATGAATGTAACGCATTGTGAAGATTTTAATTAACCGGCAAGCGAGTCTTCTGCTGTGATGTGTGAACACCAATCTGGTCGTAGCAGATGAGTTTGCTGTACTGTGTGTGTGTGTGTGTGTGTGTGTGTGTGTGTGTGTGTGTGTGTGTGTGTGTGTGTGTGAACTATTAATTTGTGAGTGATAATAAATTTTGCAGTTGTGCGTTAAAGAGAGATGGTGACGCTTGACGAACGTACTACAGTGTGCAAATACCGTGGTGTTTAAACAATCTTTTTGTGTTAGTCTGGGCTAGTGTGGCATGCAAACACTACTGTTGCTTGTATTGGTTGAGGCTGGTGTGGTGTGTGGACACTGCTACTTGTATTGGATAAAGCTAGGTGCAGTGTGGGGACACTTCTGTTGTTTGTAATAGTAGTGGACCAGGCTAGTGTGATATGTGAACCCTTCTTTTGTTTGTAGGGGGCGAGGTTAGTGTAGTGTGTGGACACATCTATTACTTGTAGTTGAAGAGACCAGTGCGATGTGTGGACACTTCTGCTGCTTGTAGTAGGGTTTGTGTGGTGTCTGAACACTTCCGTTGCTATTAGTTGACGAGACTAGAGTGGTGTATGGACACCTCTTATGTTTGTAGTGGACCCGACTATTGTAGTGTATGGACGCCTCTGTTTATTGTACAGGGTGAGGTTTGTGTAGTCTGTGGACATTTCTGTTGCTTATAAAGCATGAGTTAACTGCAGAGTGCTTATAAATACCTCATTTGCCTGTGGGAGACTAATCCACTGTTGTGTGCGAACATTATTCATTGGCTGAAATTAGCAGGTCTATGGTGCGTGAATATTCTGAGCCAGCTTTAGCTTACCGTTTTATTGAAGTGTGTAAAAAAACGAAATGTAAATGTAAAACAGGAAAGAAAAGTTTCTTGAAGTTACCAGTGTCTGCTGTGGAGAGAGGGATGCACTACATGCCATTACTGATAATCGATTCTGCTCCATTGTTTAACAAGTCGTTATTGAAATTATATAATGCCTCGTAAAATGGCTCAGAAATTTTTTCTTTGCATATCTTTCGTGTACTTACAATTGCCCAGGAAGTCCTTTCTTGAAGGGAGGCTGGATTTTCTTCAGGATCTCTTTTCCAGTAGGTCCTGCAGGTTCACGGCTGAGTCACTTCCAATACCGGGGAAACGATGGACTCCTTTGGACGAAGTGGTTCTCCAACGAAACTGTGCTCCCTTTTGTCAACAGAGGGTGATGCAGCCCGCAGAAAGTGACTTTTCACTCGCGTCGTAACCACAGGTTGGCCGAGTCCAGGAACTCCATATTACACACACACACACACACACACACACACACACACACACACGCGCGCGCGCATTCACGCACGCACGTATTGCAAGAGGTCACAGTGATGCGTGTGATCTTGTGATATGTAGATGATGTTCTTTGTGTTTGGCCAGCAAACGAAAATCTCCAAACAACTCTCCCTCACCTTAACAATTTAGTACCTTCTAGCAGCTTTACCGTGGAAGTGGAAAATAATCATGTTACCATATTTATATTCCATTATCTATAGAGATAGAAACATGTTTCAGTTTAGCATATACAGAAAACCCACCAATTCTTTTTATATGTTCATTATTACTCAGCTCAACGTGAGAGTTAAATTATCATCATTCCAGTCTATGTTCCTTAGGTCATTGCGTATATGCAGTCCGGAATTTATTGTTGGTGAGTTTGAGAAGATGTATTCTATTTAGAAGCAAGTTAAAGTATCTAGATCTTTCATTGATAAATCCCTTTAGTTGGCAAAGAAATCATTTTGAAGAGTTAAACTCAAACCTCCCCTTGATACCAAGAATCTTTTATTTCGCCCCTTTAATGATAATTTTACATTAGTTCCCAGGTTGCTTAAATCCTTTAATGTAAATGTAGCCTTCAGCAATAGCAATACTAATAAGAATCTCTTAATCAAAACTCACCAGAAAATTCTACGGGCTGTGTTTACAGAGTCCTCTGTAAAAACTGTAATATGTTTTATGTTGGGCAGACTGGTAAGGATCTTTATGTTAGATTTAAGCAACATATATATGGTGTAAGAACAGGACAAGAATCAAATTGCTTTGTTTAATCATGTTGAAAATAATGACCACTGTATTGACAGGTATAACACTAATTCAATTATCAACTGTTGTTCCTTTACCACGAGAAATATTATTGAATCTTCTATCATTGAATACACAAAGAATTGTAATATGTGTTTGTGTGTGTGTGTGTGTGTGTGTGTGTGTGTGTGTGTGTGTGTGAGATATCTGTCAAATATCACTATTTACATTTCGCTACAGGAAATAATTGATGAGGTTGTGTCCCAGTTGGTGTTAGCAGCGAGGCTTAACGAATTTGTGGTTGAAAACAGCATGATAGAGACACTTACAGGGAAGATGAAGCATTGATGACGTAACTAGTGACAATAAGCACTGATGGGGTAACTAGTAGCATATGAGGCATTGATGAAGTAATTAGTGCCACTAAGGGGCACTGATGACGTAACTAGTGACAATAAGCACTGATGACGTAACTAGTAGCATATGAGGCATTGATGAAGTAATTAGTGCCACTAAGGGGCACTGATGACGTAACTAGTGACACTGGTAGGCACTGATGACCTAACTAGTGGCACTATACGGCATTGATGACGTCATTAGTGGCACAAAGAGGCATACTGATGGGGTCAAGTGTTAGACACTAACACTGTTGCCCTCAGTAATGGTGGTGAATGGTATGGCTGAGTGACCTCGTGGCTTTAATTTACACAAATGATGCAATTATTGGAAAATATCTGATGCAGTGGAGGTGGGTAATTGCTGTAAGAGGCATTAGTGGGGCAGATAATGGCGGCCAGTAGTAGGAATGAAGTGAGTGGCTCCAGTGAGTAGCGTTGATCAAAGCAGGAGTGACGGAGCCACTCGTGGTGGTGAGTAGTGAGTTGGGTAATGTGAGTTATAACAGGTCCAGCGTAGCTAGTAGCACCACCATTGTTAAGAAAGAAAAAACGTTCTGCAACTCACTGAAAACCTCCCATTTACCGCCCCGTAGCTCCCGATGTTTTACCAAAAGCAAAGATGTCAACACTTAAAAAGAAGGAAATGTCACGAATATAAACTGATATACTTTACTGCTTTAGTGGTGTGTAAGTTTCGAGAAAGGTTAGATTATTGTGCCAGTTTGAGGAATGGCTGAGTTTTAACCTACGTTTGCTATACCATTTTTAAGCGATCCTAAAGCCAGTCTTATGAAAACTCGGCTTTAATAACTTATGCTTGACGAGGTGCCATAGTTGACCGTAAGTGGAGGGATACATAGGTAGATTCAGTGGCCCTCCGGGCATGAAGGAGAACCGACTAATTTGATCTCAGTTCGGGCTGTTCAACAGTGTTTTCGCTGTGCGGGTAATTCAATGTTTTACGAATGGTAGAGAGGTTCAGTGGCTCTATGTGTGTGGGGAAACAAGTAAGTTCAGTGGCACTATGTGTGTTGGGGGAAACATGAAGGTTCAGTGGCACTAGGAGATTTAGAAATATAGAGAGGTTTAGTGGCACAATGAGCGTGGGGAAACATGGAGAGGTTCAGAGGGTATGCATCCTGTGAAATGTATTTCAGCAATTGCACTGAAAGCAACCGGACTATAGTCCTTGTACAGAAAAGGTAGAAACAAAAGATGATACCTTTGATAAATAATAATAATACTCTCTCTCTCTCTCTCTCTCTCTCTCTCTCTCTCTCTCTCTCTCTCTCTCTCTCTCTCTCTCTCTCTTTTATTGCTCTTTCAGCGACCGACCTTCTTTATGAATAAAACGCCTTGACCTCGTTTTCAGCCGGTATCAAATTTCTGCCCAAGTTTTTCTACCGTCGTAAAAATATCCTAAACAATGTGGAGTCTTTGTTCGTATAATCCGTTGGGTTTGTGGTGAAAGCGAGTCGATTCAGCATCAGCTTTTCCCTTCATTCGCGTGAAAAAAAATTCAAATGTTCCCGGACATACATGATAAGAAATAAATTTGAATAAACTAAGTATAATTTCTTTTCACTTTGTTTTACATTTCTTGTTCCTAGGTAGATCCATGGTTATAAAAACAAGAGGATTGATTACCTTGTACAATAGTTTGTTCAAAAAGCTACTGTGCATAATCAGAAAATCAATCATTCATTATTTCAGAATCTTTTGTCAGATGTCTCCAAAGATTTTCCAATTCATAGGGCCCCATTTTCTTAGAATTAAGCTAATTTTCCTGAGAGAAAAATATGTGAGACATATTCACCAGCTGTTTTCCCAAATGGCCATAATATTTCAGTCTCTTTATCTCTGACATAAAATTTCTTGTTCTTGGTTCTTTTGTGGTAATTACCATATATATGGAGTAATTAATTATGTCTATCCCCGAGGTTGTCACCGACTGAGGCAAAAATAATATATTGAAAGATTGGAGGATAAGCAGTGGGATGCAGGGGAGGAGGAGGGTTCTAGTGAATGAGAGAGAGAGAGAGAGAGAGAGAGAGAGAGAGAGAGAGAGAGAGAGAGAGAGAGAGCACATAAGGGAAGGCCAACTGACTTATAACGAGGTTACTTTCTTAAGAAACTGTTTTTTTCCATTTATTCTTCTACTCACTTCTGCCCAGGTTGAGACACTTTCTGGAAATATCCGTCAAGTGTTTTTCTGAATGAGTGTAATTTATTTTTCTCCCAAGTACCTAGGCCAACAGCAGGTAGTTTATTTCAGTTTTCGCTTACACTTTTTGTCCGGAAAGATTTCCTTACATTGGTATGAATCCTCGTTTCATGTTTAGACTATTTTTCTCTCGTCACAGGATCCCTGTGTGAATTGAAATGTGTGTCGTTTCGATGGCATCAAGTTTGTGATTATCTTAGATACTTCTACTTGATCATCACATGCCTTCGCTTCATCTTCCCATACATGCCTTGTTCCTTATCGCTAACAGCAATCTATTCGACCTCTCCTAGAATTTATAAGCCAATCTTCGTCGTTTTGATATCGTGTAGTCCAGACTTGTACTGGATACTCAAGGAGACTTCTTGTCAAAAAATTTTAGAATATGTATAATTCCTGTTCTTTCATAATGAAAGCTTTTTGGCATTGATTCCTAATTTCTTATTTTACTGAGCGCCAACCATACCCTGCATAGATTCCAGACAGTTACTGAAATCCAAGATCCATCTCGTCTTCTGCTTCTGAAAGCATTTCCCAAATATATCCATCTTCAACATGGATCACTTGGCTCTTGCCAACACACACTGATTTTCACATGTCTCCTCTTGGACCAAGGTTAAACATTTGTCTTGGTAATTCTTGATACTTCTGTCTTGATGCCTTCCCACTTACTGTGTTTGTATCACAGGAAACTCAGAACTCATTCTTGATGACGTAGACCTGATAGAAGAACTGTGTTAAGGTTAAGAAGCATTCTCGTGGTACGCCACTAAATGCTCTTTGGATTTTGGTACCTGTTTTCCCATTGAGTACGACTTGTTGCTTTCTGTTGGCAAGCTAGTCTTCTGTTCCCCCGAAGACCTTTGTCACAGTACTGTCAAATCGAATCATATAATCAATATTCAATATCTCACGTGGAACCTGAACAAAGGACGTCTTATTGTTTTGATAAATGATATCAGGAGTATCTTATTGTGCCTTAATTTTTATATATTTTAGTGATAATGAAAACGATAGCCTTATTTACCAATAGACTATGCATTATCATCAGTTTCAAGAATTCTAGGCTTATCATGGATGATTATATCTTATAGTCTCCCGAGTTCAGTACTGAGGTGAGGGAATTAGATCCTATTACCTTTCTTGAATACTGGAACAACATTCTCCATCCTGCAGTCCTCAGGGCAGTGCTTGCCCTTCGAAGGATGATTTATCAATTGGTTTTGATGGAGTTGAGCCCAGAAACAGGTGATCTGGGTCTGTCTACTTATTCAGATTTGAATTCAATGTTTGAAGTCATCCATATCAGTTAGTTTCGGTACCTATGGATCCCATGGAGTGTTAAGTGCATGGAGTTGAAGACCTTGGCCTTACGGAGGGTCTCATTTTCACCTCAGTAATGGTTTGTGTCTTGTTCTTTGTACAATTGCTCCGACATAATCTGTCTCATATACCCGTACGCACAGTAATAGCCTTACGCCCTTACATTCATTCGACACCATAACAATCACATTACATAGATTAGTGGAGTTCTCAGCGTCTGTATTCTACCTAATTTGAAGCTGAGAATGCTACGTCTAAGTGTGTGTTGGGTCAATGGAACAGCATCATTATGGTCTTGAGGGAATGCATAGCTCCCTGGCATCTCGCACATTCTCCCAGACGGCTTATTCATTAGCTTCCTGTCTTACCCCTAATTAGAAAATCTTGGGCTCGGCAAAGTCATCGGGGTATCTAATTAATGAACTTTCGTAAATGGATAAAGATTCCCTCACAAATATGACATTCATACATTTTTCTCACTATCTGCTTGTCTGTCTTATCTGTTTCGCTATATTTGTCAACCTATCTATCTTTACTTGTATCTGTGTTTGTGCGTGTATTTGTTTAACTACATTTTTTTTCTTATCTATATTTGCACACATACAAAAATAAAGATCAAAGGTTCATATGATTAGTGTGGGGAATAAAGATAATGAGGAATCAACATTAAAGGTCATGAAAGATATCGTAAGACGTCTTTTATAATCTTTTATATGACCCCGAAGAGGAACTTTAGGGATTTGGAAACTATAGTCAATGGTTACAAAAAAGATTCACTGTAATTAAGAGGAATCAGGAGGTACATCACCACAGGAACGAAGGCGGTTTCTTCAAATGACAAACAAAGTCGTTTAAGTCTTTCTTAGATGTCGTAGAGAGACTGCTCAGAAAGTGGAAGTGCCTATAGCATACACAGGATCTATTGAAGGTAGTGGGCAGAGAGGAAGAGAGTAGGGAATGTGTTTGTAGGAGAAGGTGAGTCTGCGACTGGGGTGTGTGATGACACCACGGCTGTTTAATCAATTTATGGATGGGGCAGTAAGAAGGTGAATGCAAAGGTTTTGGAAAGAGGGGTAGGTTTCCAATCTGTTTTGAGTGTAG
>JAUTXX010004170.1:0-10127 GCA_032273605.1 Panulirus laevicauda
ACAACAGGCCTGGAAAAAAAAATCCAGAAAAGAATACTGTAGCAGAGGACAAAAAGTGCATGCGTGTGTGGCTGACCAGAATAACATAACTATCCATCTCCAAGGTTTGGGTAAATATTAGATACATACATAGTAGTATGGCATACGAGTACTTACTTCAGAACCGCCGTTCTTGTCAATTATATACAAATGACTTGTGATCTTGAATGTTGACATCTCACTTAAACATACAACCGGCCTGGAAAAAAAAAAAAAAAACAGAAAAGAATACTGTTGCAGAGGACAAAAAGTGTGTGTGTGTGTGTGTGTGGTGTGTGTGTGTGTTTTGGGGAAGAAGCAAAGAACTGCAGTTGCTTACACCAAGGGTTGCTATAATTATGGTACCATTATACAGTGCTTTGATACATCTACTACAACCTATGCTACAATATGCATGCAATTAATCAAATTAATGAAACATGCACAATCTCAAAAACAAGCCAAAGCTGTCAGTCAAGTCTGTCGGTCATTCGGTCACACAGGGTCTTACTGTCAAAAATACACACAGCCAGACATGAAATATCCTCGGGAGCATACGTATCAGGTATACCAGGAGGGGATACCATCTAATGACCTCCACGATGGTTTGGAAGATCAAGTGGATGACTCTTGTGGCTGCATTAGTCCTTCTGCTCCTGCAAAAAGAAAGTGAATGGTCTTGTATTAAACAATCAATGCCATTTGTTAAATGCAAATGCCAACACAAACTCTCCCTTAAAACTAAATTCTCAATTCCCATCTTATTTATCAACTCGTTACCACAAAACCAAAATTAATGACATATTTGTTATATCCACAGGATTTCCAATAGTGCCATCATGCAGAAAATATTTATATACTGTTGATATGCCACAAGATGTACCTGAAAGTCAATGCTGAATATGTATTTCTATAACAGCTGAGCAGCAGATACTTAAAACTAGATATTGAATAAAATTCATGCAATTCAATTTCAAAAATTTCCTAAAAATCTTGCTGTATATGCAAGAAAAACTTTTTTTTATCTTGATGTGCATGAAAGTGCTCTCTCTCCAAGCTCTGTTAGGTATGTTCCAACACACACTGTTGGACTATGTCTGTGAAAGTCTTATCACTGCATTTACTAGTTTAGAAATTATCTTAACTTCCACAAAATTTCTTATTCCTGCTGGACTCATTCCAAGATTCACCACTATATCCTGATGTATTTGAAGGAGTGGAAAATGAACTAAAGATGCTTTGGTATGAACGAACTTACTTCTATCCAATAAGTTCTGTAGAGTCTTATGTTCCTTGCTGCTGCTCCATAACATCACGCACCAAGGCCAATCCATATTTCTCCATGACACCTAAAAAAGTCGACAATAAACATAGCTTAATAAAACTAACCCTGTGTAAGGAGTGTTGCTAAAGAGTCAACCGATTCACAATACTGCACATAGTTTATTGCTGTATATCACTGTGCACTCTACCCAGTGCTGTAATTTTTACATCATGTATACCAACAACCCACCCCTAAGCAACTATTTTCAGTGTTTCAAATGCTGAAATCTACCAAAACAAAGCCTTCACAGAAATACAATCATAGAGTCAATCTGCTGGACACTTGACAAGTGTGCACATATGGACAACACAACCTCAAAAGCACATACACTAAAAAATGATATCAAGAGTACAATACTTAACCAGATTTTCTTTTTAGTGGTCCTCTCAATCTCCAAGTGAAAGAATAATGAATAGCAGCACCTGGCCCTCTGCTTTTGTTGTACAGTAAATGGGCCTAATGCTCATATACCAAATATTCAAATGTTTTCATAATGGAGCTATTTCTCCATCTAATATGTTGAAGACGCAAACTTTCCCAAGACCAACTACATCTATCAAAACCAAGTACACGATTCTCAGTTTGTATTGGCTAACCATCAAAAAGTACAACCTAATACTTCAACATACCTATTATATCCACAGCAGCATCTGTACTACAAATGTAGAGAAAATATATACAACTTAGTGTGCCACACAGAAACAAAGTCAATTTTTCATATTTACTTCAACAACCAAGCACTAAAAACTAAAATCTTTTTTTCATGTACTTGACGATCGTTTCACGTGTTGGCAAAGTAGTTCCAGGAACAAAGATATGCCACAACTGCTAACATCCATTCCCTAACAGTCATGTGTAAAGCATCAAAACCACAGCTCCCTATCCACAAAAAGGCCTCACAAAGCTTTTCATGGTTTACGGTGGATGCTTCACATTCCCTGATTCAGTCCAGTGAAAGCACATTGACCCCAGTATCCCACACCATTCCAATGCATTATGCAGTGCACGCCTTTCTCCTCCTGCATGTTCAGGCCATGATCATAGAAAAACTTTATAACTCCATCCTTCCATCTTCAATTTGGTCTCCCCATCCTCTTCATTCCATCTACTTCGCACAAATATATCCTTTTAGTCAACCTTTCCCCACTCATCCAAGATAAATTCTTAAAAATATCTAACAATTCCACTTTCCTTAAAGTCTCACCACATATGCAACATTAGCTTCACTTTTACCATCATGTATGTGAAGATGCTCTCACTCAATATTTCACAAGTCCCATCATAAGCCCCACTGAACCATTTCTTTAAAAGCCCTATCGCCATATCTTTAAAAGGCATATCACTATCTTTAAAAGTCGTATCTCCATATGCAGCTAGTCAAATCGCCATGGTTACAAAAATTGTTCCCTCTGGACTCATTCTGCAAACTCAACACAACCACAATCAAATGTTAAATAATCCAGACATTTTGGTATACAGGAACTTACCTTAGTCAGCTATAAAGTCTTGTCGAGTCCAAAGCAGTCATGTTTTCCTGACAATGATGTTGTTGCCCTAGAATGTTATGCACTGTGCCAATCACACATCTTGCTATCAGACATTTGGAAAATGGTAAGCAGAGTACGAGCTAACAAAAGTGCACAATATAATACCGCATTTATTACCTTATTACTGTAAGATACCATGTGCCATTTCCAATGCATTAACTCATGCGTGACAAATTGTCAACATGTGCTTGCTACTTTAATGTCTCACACCTAGGCACCAAAAATATTCACATTCTCGTAAGCTAAAATAATCAAGAAAATATCAAGTCCGTCAGCTACACTGAAAAATGCACACAAAACCTTATCAGCACCTACAGTGAAGAATCCTATTGTGATCTCTTTTCAATACTTATCTAAAATAGTGTATTTCTTTCCTAAATCGAGGTGTCACAAATATCTCCATTTACTCCTGCTTCTGTGACACAGCAAACGAACTTATGTCAAGGGAGAGAAAGTTCTTTCAAATATCTATTTTCATGCATCAAAAGAAATCTTTCTTTGTTGCCATGATAAAACCATACTATTTTCAGTTACAACCTAATTCTAAATCAAAAAGTCCTACACGTCATTTAACAACCATTCTGTTAAACAGTGCAGAGGAAACAGTCTGGCTAAGGAGTGTAGGTACATTCCATATACCACCAAATCAAGCTTAACTTATTTCCACAACTACTGACATCTTTATAAATGAAGTTACTGTGAAAAATAGTCTGCGAAAGTAGACTTGTGTAATACCACCTTCCACTTCACATTTCTACAAAGGCAACAGAATCAGAATTATTGTTTATCCACAAATCAATAAGAACTTTTGTATTCTGCAATATGAATAAATCATACCCTCTATGTCACAAGTTTAAAGGAAAATAATCTGAACGTACAGATTTAAAGCATCTTTTGCCTTTGCTCATTCTGCTACAAGTTACAATCTTGAATGTATAAGTAAACGAAGACAACCTTTACCACTCCTTCCCATCCACACCAACAAATTCTCTTTATACTGATATTTCCAAACTATTTCAATCTTTAATCCTACATCATCCTGATCAGGCTCATGCTACTACAACTATGCATCACTAAACGGGAGATATACATTAAACCAAAACGAATAACACTGTGGTGATCTAGAACTATTTTTAAAGTAGTTGTACTTCTGGATGTTATTACATAAAATGCCACTGCTCAACTGTCCAGCTGAGGAAACTGCATTTAAAAGTACATCTCAAATTTCTTTCAGATGATCAATATTTTGAAAAAATACTGCATTTTCTACAACAGATAAACCCCAATGATGAATCATATACCAATGAGATTTCTCAACTTACATTTTGCATATGAATATTGTACAATTTCAGTCCTAGATTTTTTCATACATGATTGGCATTTCCTGTATTAGTGAGGTAACGCCATGAATGGACAAAGTATGGCCACAACTCTCATCCATTCTCTGCCATGTGTCATTTAAATTAAAGAAATTTCATCACTACCAATAAAGAAATTTCATCACAGATAAATTTTATCACTTCCGATAATCTTAATACTGATTGATGTAAAATCTGCATCTAAAAGACATTAAACCATTCCTAAACTTACCCGTCATAATAAATTATGCCAAATCTTGGATGACAGCTCTTGGCTGCTGCTTCCTGGAATAAGATGTGCCCATCTCCCAATTGTCTAGTTTTGCTCATCTGGAAAAAAATATGAAAAGTAGTATCTGCTGCTGCTAAATGCAATATTTCCAATACAATATGTAATTGTATATATACAGTATGCTTATAAGTGTAAGATGGGTGGGGGTGGGAGTTTGATATTTACAGAACTCTCTCTTCCCATACTGTATAAATAGGCAATTACCAAACATTCTATCAGTACCAAGAATTGAGCCAATGCAGTACCTGCAGCAATGCCTCCAACATCTCTATGAATAGCTTCTTGCCCTCATGGGCTCCCATCAAGAGCCTGACTGGCTTACAAAACCACTCAGACACCCTGCTGCCTCTCACATCACCCCTAAGGCTTGCACACAGTTCACTCCAGGTGAACTGGATGACTGTAATGCCTTGCACATCTACCTCTCCTCTACAAAGCCCAGCCAACTGAAGTAATTCAAACACAAGATGGGGTAAACGACACTGTTCTTCAGGCACTTTCTACAAATCACTATTCACTTCTTGGCTAAAATCACCCACTGACAGTGCCCCATCACTAACAATTTGCACACAACCACTTTTATGTTACTATTGCCTATGGAGCTGCCGCCTCCAACACCAGCCCTCAAGCCTAGCTTTTCCCTTCTCTGGTAAGAATGTCAATAGGTTATCACCTCCTCCCTCTAATATCAGTATCACACGAGCTCCTTCCGCGAACAGCAGCACTACAATGCATCTGCAACAACACTTTTATGCATTACAGCCACAGGACATCATCATCATCTCCCTCCAACATCACAACCATGATGCCTCAATGGCTCCTGCCCCTTAAAGCAACAATATTAGAATCCTACCGTAACTTCCCTGCACAAGCAGCAATTACTAACCATAGCTGTGCTCCCATACATCTTGGTACATCAATGTACTCTATACCATTTTTTATGCCCCCTCCCCTCATTCTTATCAATGACAAGACACAAATGCCCTTTAAATACTCCTAACATTATAAGGAACTATACTTTATAACATTAACAAGGATGGTGCTAGCCACCAGTCTTAATTTCTTCCCACGCTAATGATACCTCCCCAAACAATCCGTGATGCTATCACCAAAGAACATCAGTGCGATCCAAGAGCAAGAAGGTCTTGTGGGTATTGGGGTACATTATTAGAGGGACTAAGAAGTGAGCCTGACATGCATGCATGCCAAAAAGATACGGAGACAATGAGAATTCAGATATACAAACAATAGACCCTCACAGGCACACACAATGGTTGAGGACATGAACACTTGCAATATTTTTTCTAATTTATGAAAATCTTCAAAAGAACAGGAGTGGCTGAACTTGTTCCTTAACTTCTCTAAAACAGGGAAATCAGTGGTTTAAAGCAAAAACTACAAAGCTTTTAATTTCAAGTTTCAAGTAATACCATTATTCAAGCTCATGAAAAAGGCATAGTGGACAGTCGCCAAATATTCTAGTGGCAATGGGACACCAATCTAATCAGACATAAGTCAACAGGGATTCACTATCTTAAAGAGATGCACTTTTAGTTTAAAAACATCAAGGAATGAAAAACTCCATTAAGCATTTCTTTTTCTGCAGGAAAAATTTTGTGGTAGAGGCAGCAATTGTTTAGATGCAAAGAAAAAATCTACGTAGGATACATTGTTATACAGGTACAGTACACTATGGCACAATCATTTCGCCTGGTTAATAAGCAAAGATTCCCAAGTCTCCAGTGATAATCTAAAAGGGCATTACTTTTACAACTGATAATCCTACCTTTTAATACAACTCTCACAAGAATTGCCTCATCTAATACCACAATAAAATGCAAGACTTGAAATCATACGGCAGATCTACTGAAATCTGAAACATTACTTTGATATTGGAGAAATTGCCTCTCAGTATTCAAAGCTAATGATGAAAAACTAATAAATCACCCAATTTCCTTGTGATGCAGTAAATGCAACAATCCATTAACACAAGTTCCAATGGATCCATGGAAGTTGTTAAAACTCCAATCAGAAGAATGGAACAGTGGTTATAATACAGGAAGATTACAACCCAAACATCTTTATATATCTGGCAATTCCTCGAAAGTTACTGAAAGATAATCTGGTAAAATTCAATGTAAAACCCATGTTCTGGCTATAGCCTTCCTCTAGACTTATGAAATTAAAACAAATAGGAATATTGGGCTTTACTCTTATTATAATGATTAAGGTAATTGCCAACAACTTGGACATACTGATATAAACCAAACCAACTCTGTCACCTAGTTTTAATGATCTTAATTTACTCTATATAATTATAGTAAAAAAATACCGAGCTAATTTACACTAATTACTGGCAATATTTGAAATGAACTCAATCTTTTAACAGAATGTCATTGAAATGCTGGGTTACCAGTTAATAACAAGTGTTATTTGGTCAAGTATGTAAAAAACAAGTGTTGTTTGGTCAAATATGTAAAAAACAAGTGTTATTTGGTCAAATATGTAAAAAACAAGTGTTATTTGGTCAAATATGTAAAAAACAAGTGTTATTTGGTCAAATGTGTAAAAAACAAGTGTTATTTGGTCAAATATGTATTGACAAAAAAATTCTCAAAACTATGTCAATAGCCTGTCTTAAGAAAATTTAGAAGCATCTTGTCTTAGGGATATTAAGAGAGGTGTTCCTAGATTTTGATATCTTAATTCAAATTCTCTGACCACAGCTTCACAGATATACTATAATATTATCAAATATTATTAAATAAGTCCAAAATATTATCAAATATCATTAAATATGTTCAAAATTGTGCTCTACAGTTCTTAATGAGCCAAGTGTCGTACATCTGTCGTACAACAGTTAAGCTGTGCACTGAAATTGACTTAGGAAAATAGTTATATTTCTAATGTGTTTTATACATCCTGTATTAGCACAATTGTTTGCAGATATACTACAATCTTATTATATATTGTTCAGCCTGTTCAAAATGTGATTCATATCAGTATTAAGTCATCAATTTGGCTCAGCATTGAAAATGACTTAGGAAAATAGTTATTTATGTTTGAAATATTTGTAGTTATTTAACATTACAGAAATAACTGTGAAATTAGGTAATACACTTGGATTGTGTTTTATCTTGACAACTGGGAATTGTGAAGGTTAATACTATCCTTGGGGGACAGATAAATATGTTAAGATTATTGTAGATATATTAAATATAATGTTATCACACTAGGTAAAGGTTAGAAGAGGTTTAGATAAGTTTACAAGTTTATTTTACATCAATTTCCTCTCCATTTTTCCCCAGGTTTACATAATGCTTTCATTAATTGATATAAAACATTTTACATGACCAAAGGTTACGTTATACTCTACAAACTAGACAAACAATTTCCACAAAGCTAATGGCCAATTAGAGATGTAATCAGGCAGTTAACCAACCACTCATACGACTATATTAACCTCAGACCAATTACCAATCTGCCATTGATGTACAATAATGATAAATGCTTCCAAATCCACCGTGGAGAAGAAATACCAAGATGAAATAAGTCTACAATCAACCACAGACCAAAATAGAAATAGGATTTCAATCCGCCATAGCTGACTATATACATTATATACATTATATACATCGTCTGCTTGTCTAATTTATATTCTACATAGATCCATCGATAATTCAAGTCAAAATTGAACAATTCCCATAACTTCTAACAATAATAAGGCAAAATGTAAGAAATTCTGAAGTCCAATAGTAATGTCCAACTTACCCTCACCGAATCTTACCGTCAAATGTTGATGACGTGTTGAAGTTTCGCTGACGTCACAGTGTATCTCAATTGCTGATTCGAAACAGCTTCGAACACAAACCTTTCAACGAATTTCGATTTATTTTCATGCCTTATTCATCTTTTCGAACAGAAAGAAACTTAGAATAATCTCCTCAAATATTATGACATAGAGAATGTATATGGTAAGCTCCTCGATGACATAATTATGAAATAAAAGTGATAATTCATTGGTTCATTCACGGTTCAAAGATGGGTTGAGCGGGTGAAGCAACCTGGGTCGTTTCCACAGCCCATAAAGAGCAGTTGGGTTGTTTCAACTTAGGCCAAATATTTCCTTATAGCCGTCATAGATATAGATAAAGACACTCAAAACTTTGGTTTGAAAAATCTTAAAATAGAACCTCTTACATTGTAATATCACAAATGGCCAAGATACTTATATTAAAAGTAATTATTTAGGAAAGAAGTGTACATTTGGTACCTCTACATTATTTCAAATATGATGTAATAAAACAGCGGCATCTTACGACAATCAGCAAAAGTAAAATGAGTATCAAAGAAAATGGTATTATTTTTTCATTACAGAAAACATATATTATCATAGGAGTAACTATAATACTATCATTGTTCCGTGCAAGTTTGTGACTTATCGATATATTATCTCAATGTCTAATTAATTCACTTCGGAAAAAGTATGGATAATGGCTTCAGCTGGAAGGATATGAATTATAGATATTCCCTAAAACTTAAAATACTTCTTTAATTTTCGAAATACATGCAACTATAAGAAATAAATTAGATGATTAATTTCCCTGATAATTGATGAGAGTAACCCTTCTTCTATGTTGCTATCCTTTGAAAAATATATGAATAATTGACTTTCTAACTCCAGAATAATTGAGAGACACACATTTCTTTTAATAAGAAACAAGACTGTAGTAGCTAAATCATCACACAGCTGTCAAAAATAGTGGGAATAACATGACACAGAAGAAATGATAAGATATCAGTTTATCTTTCATCTTCGTGATAACAAAAAGGCCAGGAGGAAAAATATCATGATTGGATCATAGATGACAAATCCATGACCACTGAATTTTGGTGACAAATCATGGAATAAGAGTAAACTAGAAGAAACAGATGACACGAAATTAAGAGTATAAGAAATGACAAGAGAAGAAAAAATTAAAGAAACAGGTACATAGGTACATAACAAACATATAGATCAGACTCAGGTCAAGGATTGTAGATTGTAGATTGTAGTTGCCTGTCTACCATCTACCAGGTTGTTTATATCCTGTAAACACCAGGATTAAAGTCAAACGAGTAGATTTTTTTATGATTTAGACAACCTAGATGATATTCAAAGTGTTAGTGTACAAAAAGGAACTAGTAAAACAAGTCTTTGTGAGCCAACATGTAAACAAAGAGTGAAAATGATGGTAAATGAATAAAAAAAACAATTAATTTACAAATTAATTCTGTATAGCAACTTGTAATGTGATCTCAGTGAAGATGCTAACACAGATGTTGTAAAATTACACATTTTGGATGGAAAAATTGTCATTATATTGTGGGTACAACACTCCATTTATGTTTTGAAAAAAAAGAATAATGTCTCTTCAGTCATAATTTCTGTAGATGAGCAGACGGTAGATTTTATTAAGATTGTGGTTAATGCTAACCCACACAGATGATGAAGAAGTATGTGTGAAGTGAAATTGATAGTTTAAATGAAGAGAAAGTGAAATTGATAGTTTAAATATAGAAATAGGACTGGTTTCCCCTGATATATA